>JAHZMX010000542.1:0-18801 GCA_027743895.1 Seira musarum
CTTATATGATCATGCTGCTGATGTGATAAGTATGACGATCAACAACATCAGTTTTTTTTTTCTCCATCAAACAGTGTCGTTATCCCTGAAGAATCTCATGGAGTATGCATGATCCTCATCATCGTCATCGGAATAGTTATTTACTCCTTTTCCATCCTCTCCTCATTTCTTTCATTTTTTTCCCTACACATTTTTTTGTTCTCAGTTTCACTTCCTTTCTCTTTAAAGCTTAATAAATCTAGGAGTACCTTATGGAAGTGATGTAGCGTACTCTAATAATATTATAATAATGTACATGATCATGATCCCCTTCTTTTGAAAAAAATATATATTCTCCCCTTTTCAGTTTTCACAGTGAAGTCAAGTCATAAAGTGAACTCTTTCTGGCTCATTTCATTCCTGACTTCTTTTACAGCAAGTTTTTTCTCTTCTTTTCTTTTACATGTTCATACTACAAGGATTTTTTTTAACTCTGCAGGAGCCTGTTCAAAAGAAAAGTGTCAAATTCAAACGAGCTTGCTCTTTGCCCTGATCGTGTCTCAAGTCTGAGTCGTTTCCAATATTGGAAGCAGATTTACTTTTCAGATGGGGTTGGCAATAATGCTCATTGAGTAGATGCAGATGCTATGCTAATTTTTCCCATGGTTTCTTCATCAGAATAAAAGAATGTGATCATCATGATCATTCATGAACATCATGGCGCAACGGGTTGGGTTGGGAAATGAATGTTGTGTGAACAAACTGAAACTAATAATCAGCTCCGAAGCAACGTGTTCAACTTCGACCACCGTTTGTTCAAATTCGCTTCGATCCATGTTCTGTTATGTTATTTTATGTTGTCGTTACTATCAGATTTTGGGATCAACACGATTGACAAAAAACTGACATTTTTTGCATCTGGTGACTTCATAAGAAAAAGAGTAAGTGTCAATATGGAAGCAATAAGCGCGATAAACATAATGGAATATGTTCTTCGTTCATGCTCATTATCTCTTAACATGACTTGAGTCTTGATCTGAATGTAAATGAGACTTTGTCCTCTTTTTTTCAGACAATAGGCAACTTTTTGTTACATGCGCCTCGCCTAGTCATTCGTCATTGTATCAAAAACAAGGATCGAACGACGCTATAATGACACGGGTTAACATTCATTTTTATTAAAATGGGGAATATTTTCTGTTGCTTCACTTTCATCAAATGGGAACGATACCGTTGGATTTTCCCGTGGAATCGGATGGGATGGTCTGCTAATCTTTATGATAATGACTGGAATGTTAGTGAAGTTTTAGAAAAAAATCATCGTCAATCCAAATGAAGTCATAATCTATCCTAAAATTTTATTTTTTTCGTGGTTCACAATTTGCGTAAAATTTTTTAATTATGAAAGGATGGAAGAGGTCCTCCGGTCGGAACTAATGACTATGATTTGAGTCATAACAAAANCATTTTTATTAAAATGGGGAATATTTTCTGTTGCTTCACTTTCATCAAATGGGAACGATACCGTTGGATTTTCCCGTGGAATCGGATGGGATGGTCTGCTAATCTTTATGATAATGACTGGAATGTTAGTGAAGTTTTAGAAAAAAATCATCGTCAATCCAAATGAAGTCATAATCTATCCTAAAATTTTATTTTTTTCGTGGTTCACAATTTGCGTAAAATTTTTTAATTATGAAAGGATGGAAGAGGTCCTCCGGTCGGAACTAATGACTATGATTTGAGTCATAACAAAAAGAAAGGGGTGAAAGCTACATTTGCCATGGGCCATTTTCTGCGTGAGCAATAATAATGACTCATTCATTTCCAAAGAAGTAAAATATCACGTCATTTTGCGTATCTAAACAATCAACCCTGCCATAATATATTTATTTCAGGGGCCGAGTCAAGATTTGGAATCGTTGAGGGTGTCCTTCGTTCAAGAGTAAATCTTACACTTGATTTAAATAATGCGTCTTTTGAACTTTCAAAACGACCTGAGACTAGTATCAATTTCTGGTAATAACCATTTCACAGTTGGGCTATACTGGAGGTCGTGGCAGAGAACCTTCCTTTTACAATATGTAACTTTTCCCATAAACCATAAAGCATTAATACTATTTGCAAATTTTCCACGCATTTTAAGTTTCAACAAATGAAAATTTTTTGTAGAGGCGATCACGTACCAGCCGTGGATATTGAGTACGATCCTAATAAAATCACGTACAAAGAACTTTTACAGCATTTCTGGAATGGGCACGATTATACAAAAAACAGTAAAACTGTAAGTGTGAATGACTTTTGAGGGAAGAAATGGATTCAACTGAACGCAAAAAAGTGCGTATATTGAACAAGAGTCTGAAAAGTTTGATAATTTTCTTTGATTCTTTTAAAGTATCCATCAGTGATATTTTACCATGATAAGCAGCAAGAGGTCGTGGCACGTCTCTCCAGACAGGAGAGGCAGCAATATGAAGAGATCAATCTGATGGCGGAGAACCCGTGGCCAAGGAAGGTTGTCACCAGGATTTCAAAGTGTAAAAAGTTTTGGCCTGCTGAAATGTAGGAACATCTTAACTATCCCTAAAAATAACTTATGATTACGTTTCAATTCATAATCATTTTAAAAATTATTCCAGGTATGCCCAGAAACATACGCTGTACAGACATGAAAATCTGTTGGAGTGGATCGGCATCTCAACTGATAGACAACTAATTTGGTCTACATTGGCAATGAGATTGAACAGTAAAAATCTTAAATATTTAGTTTTCCCACAAATTCATGAATAAGCCTTAACTTTTCATTTTCCAGGTATTTTGATGGGCGAGGTAGAACAAAGAATGGTCCATGATTATCTGGATCGCCTCAAATTACCTGATGAGGTATACAACTACATTTTGTTTCATAGTCAGTACCAAGAACACGCTGGCGCAAAGACAAGAACAACGGGAAAGCAGCGTTTTGAGGAGATCATCATCTAAAATTCTGCAATGCATAATGCTGAGTGTATATATAGTTAATACGATTTACGGAAGTCGTAATTTGGGCTTATAAACGGAAGCAGAAACATTTTCCCCAGCGCAATAAGCCAAAGATGAGATGAGATGGTTGTTGATTCCATTTTTGCGGTTGAAATATAAAGTAGACATATTTAGAACAATTGCTTCGTGGTTCGCCCTTCATTTATCATTTATGTAACGTTTTTCCTGCTCCTCCAGGATTTTTACTTATTCACGCGAAACCACATCCTCATTATCCATTACGGAGTCAGTTTTAGTAGGCAAAGCCGCACCAGCACCAGAACCAGAAGTAATAACCTTCCTTGATATTGCATGTTCATCTCCAGTTCCAGCTTATTCGCTGCACTTTTCTCCAAGAAAATCACTGGAATGGGAAAGGAACGTTGTGTAGAATCCAACGAATTATCTTCTCTTTGGAAATGAATGAAGCAATAAGAATGCAAGTGCTCATAGGTCCGTCCAAGATTAATCTTTCATCTAGCCGGATTAAATTGAATTATGGAGGAAGAGAGAGGAAAGTGAATTTACCCTTCTTTTCCCAAAAAACCGAAAAACGAGAGTGGAAGAGAGCAATGAAGCAAACAAGAAGTCGGATTGCAATGCTCAGCAAAGCGGAAGTGTGTGTTGTGTTGTGTACATAGCATGATCCGCTTTTCCTTAAGAAGAAGTAGAAGTTGTTGAGGGAAAAAATTAAGGTGCATACTAAAGAAAAGGGATGAAAATAATAATAGAAATGGAGGAGGGAAGTGGAGAAACTAGATATAGAATTCCCAGAAGGTAAGGATAGAATAGGAGAATCTTTCCTGGGCATCTCATCCCAACAAAAGCAAGAAAAAGTGCATGTGCATGCAATCGGCTTTAAAAAGTATCTACTACTGGAAAGCCGGGGCTAAGATTGCATGTCTAACAAATAAGGAGAATAAGGTGAAAACTGAAAGTAGTTTGGTTTTTTTATTATGCTTCTCCAACAATTTATTTTCCAAAAGAGAGTTAGTTGGAAAGAGGTGTATTCAGCTTAAAGAGAGTGCAGTACCGTTTTTTTCTAAGGCTTTTATAAATATTTTATTAATGTTTCCTCTGTCTTGCCATTTGAACTACCTGTCCATCACTTGAAGGAGGATGAACCGAGAAAATGCAACTTTGTCTACATCTTCCTCTTTCTAGAAGCGCCGACTTGTCTAGCTCCTCCAAAAAAGATGGGTTTTCACGAAAACCTAGAGAAATGTAAGAGTTACTTATGTTGGTTGTGTGGGTCGGAGAAAATGCAGAGGTGAAGGAGTTAGTTTTGAGAATAGCAATGAAGAAGAAGAAGAAAGCCAATCTTAATCCGTCTTCAAGACATGTTGTCCGATTCAATCTTGGAAATAAATAAACCTGAAGTAAACCGTTTAGGATGGACGGTACGATGAAGCGAATGGAGTAATAGCCTGCGACCTGCTCTACTACTTTGGCTCTCGGTATATTTTTTTGTGGTAAATGCAGCGTTGATTTGATAAAAAAAGCAAAGTTATTTTTTTCGTGGTAGTTCAAGTTAATTCTTGGATGGACGGATGCACGTGTTTCCACAATCACAGAGGTCTATCCATCTTACTCTTGTTGTTCAGTAGTAGTGAAATGGTGACTAGCCAGGACAGCTCTCGTGAATTTTTGTGGATAACCAGGGACAGACAGAGGAACATTCCTAACTTTGATGTAGAGACTGTTTAGGCACGTCATTCTTATGAAAAGAGTAGATTCCCATTGTTTGTCTAGTCCGGATTCCCTTTGTTCTTCAAACGGACTCTAGTCTTAAGAGTTGAGAAAGGTCAAAAGGTGGCAGACGTATGCCTATGGCTTACTTGAACTTGGCGTATTAAAGAAAATACCTGTCTTGTTTCAAGTCTGTCGAGAAAAAAAGTTTTAGAAATGCTTTTCACATAAAAAACAAAGGGAATCAGCCAAAAAGATTTTGTATCTTCAAAGAATTCCAGGGGTCGGGTCTGGAAAATAATACGCATGAAGGATTTGTGATGTGTCGGAAGATGCACAGCTCCCTGGACAGCAAGTAGCCGCTCAGGTCTTGTTTTTTTCGGGTTCTAAAAAGTAAAGGAAATTCTCAAGATGATGATGGTCTTATTCCGAGAAAGGGATGGATTTGGCAATGTTATCTATTTACACTTTTTACCACTGCCTTTGCTACTACTACAACTCCTATTTTTACTTTCCTGAGTATTTTGTAATGTAACTTTCACGAGAAAAATATAATGGGGGTAATAAGGTACAAAGCCAGACCCAAACTTTTACATTTTCATTTCCCCATTTTTTTACAAAACAATAGAAAAAAAATCTCTTGTTCTTTCCCATTTCCTTTCATTTTTTTGTATCTTGTTTTCTTCAGGGAAAAGAATAAGTAGCTACCTATTTATTTATGTATTTCTTCGATGGCTTGTCAGATATAATAGAGGGTGCTCTGGGGACTAAAGTCTGGCCGTCGCCACCATCTCAAAATGAACTACAAAGAACGGTCAAACTTCAAACATGAAAAGACAAAACATGTAAGATTTTCTAAAAAAAAATCTCCCCTTTTCCGTCAGGTTATCTTTCAAAGATCCCATTATGATTTTTAACCCTTCCCTTTCCCGGTGAGGTGGACGGTGAATTGGGTTGCTTCCCGTTTTCTTCACCTTCGAAACCGAACCACCACCGTTGAAAAATCGTAATGGTATGGTAGGTAAATATTGGAGGGGAAAATTACGGTATTCACATATTTCACCCATTGCATTGCTTGCCCTTGAATCCATAAGGAGCTTGCAAACACGCACGCACAAAGAAAATACGGAAGTGAGAAAAAAGGGCAACAGGAGATTGTTAATCTGGAGGGTGATAACATATGGTCAATCTTCCCTGCTTTCTCTTTCATTCTGGATGGGTTAAAAAATGGAAGGAGATGTCACTTTCAGGATAAAAAATGCTTTACTCTTTGGTCGTTTCGACAACATTTCCCTCTCCATAGAAGATCAGTACAAAAAAGTATTGACATTGCGTTGGAAGTAACGAGGGAAAATCGTATTGCAATAGTGCACACTCCATTGAAAATCCATTAGCATCCCACAAAATTCTCGTTTACCTTCGATTTTGATATTGGAAAGAAAATTTCGAATCATGGGGATGGAATGGAAATCATGAACGTGTTCAAATATTTTGTCAGATATTGTCTAAATAAATCATAGTCCAACGAGAGTAAATTCTCGTTTACCTTCGATTTTGATATTGGAAAGAAAATTTCGAATCATGGGGATGGAATGGAAATCATGAACGTGTTCAAATATTTTGTCAGATATTGTCTAAATAAATCATAGTCCAAATTACGAGAATAAATGAAAAATGTACCTTCTGCATGTGTTTTAATAGTATTTGTGTATTTAATTTAAATTACATTTTGCTATTTTTAATCAAAAATAGCTCAATTATTTTTGTACCCGGACCTAATTAGTCCTTCCACACAGGATTCTTGGGAGTTGATAGTGGAGGCATGTGCCCTGAAATGATTCAAAAAAATTTAAATTGGTGCCGGTTATGTTATGAATTTTTATGTAATTTTGGCGACCATATGGGCTTCTCTGGAGTCGATAGTGGAGGCATGTGCCGAATTACTTTTGCTGGATTGCCGGCAATCACCACATTACATGGAAAAGATTTTGTGACTACCGCCCCAGAACCTACCACCACATTGTCTCCTAATGTAACCTGCAGTGGTTTCAAAGTTTTAAAATTCGTCCTGGTTATGTTTTTCATTTTTTATGTAATTTTAATACTTGGTTTACCCCTGGGCAAATGACCGATCTTCCTCCAAGCCAGCAATTGTGTCCAATTTTCACCGGGAGGGCTAGCTCATAATAATGCTTATCATCATCCATTAGCCTATAAGCTGCATTCACGGGATGAGTTGGCGTATAGATGTGGACACCTGGACCGAGTTTGCAATCATTTCCAAATTCGATAGGTGCAGTGTCGTAGATGTAGCACTCGTTGTTGGCAAAGAAGTTGTGACCTAGCTAAAGATGAAAAGACAGTTTAGGTCGTTAATCCACAACATTAAATTCAACTTAAATTGTGCTGGTATTTATTTATTTTATTTTACCTTTAAATGAACGCCTACACTACAGTAAAACGGTGCCTTAATCCAAATGTTCCTGACTTCATTGTGTGAAGGGTGAAGTATTTTCTTTAGAATTGCACTTCGACCGTCATTGTCATTTGATGCTGTTTGATTGAACTGATCCAAAAGATCTTTGCATTTTTTCTTCAACTTGTTTATCTCCTTACACTTCTCACTATTAAGCGGTCTGTAGGGCAGCCCTCTAATCATTCGCTCATATTCTGTAAGATTTTCAAACTCCTCCATGTTTGGGGGAGCAGGAAATGGTGTAATTGGAGGCAGATTCCCTTCCATTTTGTCAAGTGCCTTTTTATTGATTAATTATATTCAAATGATTTCAAACCACCGAGGGATGAAATGTTTAGATGTAATCACAAAGTCACACCAACTGTGAATACAGCACTTGCTAAGAAAAGACTGATATGTACACATTTTCTTTGTTTGTGAAAGCCTACATGTTTCAACCGCCAATTCATTAAAGACGTGACCATATAGCCTTATCAGAACTTGAGCAAATACATAGATATTATGTTTGCACATGAAAAGAAAACAGACAAGCTTTGCAAATGGAACGAGCAGACGTACATTTTTGTTGGTAAAATGTTTGTAAGCATTCTGTATGAACAAATTTTGTGAGTGGCTAGTAAGATAAAGCTGTGGTTGTAAAAAAATGTAAATCTTCTGTACTTGTAACTTCTTTACGTAATTCATCTCTTTCCAGCGATTTTAGGAGTAGTGAACAATCTGTATATCAATTATTTACGATTATTTAAATTCTGATTAAACCATATAGCCTTATCATAACTTGAGCAAATACATAGATATTATGTTTGCACATGAAAAGAAAACAGACAAGCTTTGCAAATGGAACGAGCAGACGTACATTTTTGTTGGTAAAATTTTTGTAAGCATTCTGTAAGAACACATTTTGTGAGTGGCTAGTAGGATAAGGATGTGGTTGTAAAAAAATGTAAATCTTCTTTACTTGTAACTTCTTTACGTAATTCATCTCTTTCCAGCGATTTTAGGAGTAGTGAACAATCTGTATATCAATTATTTACGATTATTTAAATTCTGATTAAGCGTTCTGATAAAGAATGTTTGCAAGATACCGATTCGGTTGCTTTATTGTACTTTTCCATTTTTTGAAAATTATAAGCAGTTTAATGGTTTAGATGAATCAATAAAAATACTAGTTCTTATGGTCTACATATATTTGATATTGCGAAATGCATGGACCATCTATTTCACATTCTCATTTAACACTGTTTTACTGCAGAAAGGCATTAAATAGGTACAGACCCAGTTCATAGGCACATGTTCGAAGTATGATAACATCAAAAGGGTTTTTACATTTTCCGCCTCTTGGGTGTCGTTAGAACGAGAAAGGTACTTTTAGAAAGCAAAAATTCAAGAAAATGTGAATCATGCAAACTTTTCCTCTTGCTACACATTTTATGTCCGGAAGATTTTTCGGTGAAAGAAATGGTGAATAGAATTACTTACGAGGGATTGCATATGCATTGAGCTGACTTTGACTTTTAAAGTCATACCAAATACTAATCCAAAATCATTTTTTCAAGGACAATGATAATAATCTCATCGTCAGTTACAAAGTCTGGTCTGGTACAGAATAAATATGATTTTTTTTCACAGATGAGATTTATGTTCTGTTTGGATTAGCATGCCACATCCAATTAGACTGTGAAATGTGTACAACAACTCACGAGCCGAGCCATGGCTGAATTTTGTCTTCTAATTTGAAAGTCTGGCATTTTGCAGTGCTCACAGACTTCATCCACAACAGTAACAGTGACATTTGAGACGTGAAACAGAATAATAAAAATGATAATTCCAAGAGGAGGTTAAAACTCCATGAATCTCCTTGCCATTGTGCTGGCTGTAAAGGATGCAAGGGCAAGTTGCAGTTCACAAAATATTATGCAATCTAATTCATCCCAAAATTTTTATCTCTTGTTGATGCTCTCTCTGTTTACCCTTTCATAATTAACTGGTCGGATCGGGTAGGAAGTCGGACTCAACCCTTTTATGGATCTGATCAGGCTTTCTGGTTAATCGTTAATATTAAGCAAAATAGAGGAATCCCCCAAGGACACGCACTACTCTTTCTTTTTGCTTGCCACCAGGCCAAAACCTAAATAATATTAAACTTTTTTTTATCGTGAATCGTGATTGTATTCCTTCTAAATTGAGATGGGGTTGGTTGGGATGCGCGGTCATAATCATAAATTCTGACAAAAAAAATTCCATACAAAATTATTTCTAAAAAAAATCTTTAATGAACTAAAAAGGGTTTGGGCTATTAGGTTACATAATGTCCCTTAATAGCTTCAACCTTATTCACTGTGCTGTGTTGTGTTCATGATCGTGATCATGAAGATGAATATGATTTGAGCTGAGAGAAGAGGAGAATACGAGTACAACAATAAGGAGCCTGCCATTTGTTCGCATTTTTCTCTTTCTCGTTTTGTCATATTTCATTATGATTACGTTACGTTACGTTCTTCCTTTTGTCCTAATGATAATGCGCGGAACGTGGTCCTCAATAATAAATTTTTAACTGCTGGAAAGCTTAAAGTGAAATACAGAATCTCAAATGGGTTTTCTGGGAAGTGCATCATACCAACCATCACCAAAAAAAGTGCAATGGTGTGTGGCAATGCATTTTAAAAAGATTTTTTTTCAGAAAGGAAATCCACGTTTTTCTGGAGACAAAAAGGAAATGAAATATAAAAATATTACGATTACGAGCTTCTGTTGTGTTGTGTCGCGTTGCGTGCGAGTGAAAATGCTCCACTCAAGAATGGTAAAGGACGTGGTTATGAATGGTGAGGGTAATAAAAAGGGGTTGAATAAGGAACATGAACATGTTGCCGTTGCTTGCTCAACTTTGTATTTCACAATCAAGGGTAGGAGACATCAATAATGGTAATGCATTCAAAAAAATGAATATGAATGGAGAAATGCAAGTCTTCTGAAAAAATGAATTTTAAAAATTATGAGTGGTGAGTCCTCCTGGAGTGTTTAGCGCTCTTGCTCTGTAGATTTTTTTTTTCAGTTTTCACACTTTTATAAGTGCTTTTCCAATTTCCACTATGGTGTACCATCATTGTTGTCGTGAGTCGTGGTGGGATGAAAAAAAAGAGTCAACAGAGTTGAAACTGGTAAATAAGCCAATTTAGGGATAATGGATTATGATTGTCATTGACGGACGGACGGAGTTAACCATGGGGTCGCAAATTAAGGCGTTTGCACCTCAAGGGATCTACCCTATGTCATTAAAAAGTAATCAGGATTGATTTTTAATTGATTAAAGATACGTAACAGCAGTCGTTTTTTAGGAACACTATCAAACAGTATATATAATTATAATAATTCTCTTTTTCTCAACCAAACCGTTCAAACTTTTTTGAGGTTTGAAAAGAACGTATTTTGCACTGATAAAAAAAAGTTTATTGTTACTTTGCCTTGTCCAACTCTTCATACATTTAAACCCTTTTCGTTCATGGAATCTTCCACGTCCTGAATGGTTTGTGGAATCCCTTTGTTCATTGTCTCCGGAAGTAGAAAGAAAGCAAAAAGTCCTGCGAGAACACCAGCCGTCCCAAAGGTGATACTTGGAATTTCTTTTGCGGTTTCAGTCTACGGAAGTAAAAAATATGTCAAATATTTTTGTAAAATACAATCAGAAAAAATTGAATCTTGAGAGTGGGTGAAGCCATACAAGAAGATCGATTTCAGGAATCATGGTTGCTCCACTTCTAGCAGCCATTATGCAAATTCCTATCGCAGTATTCCGGAGACATGTCGGAAACAACTCTGAGGTGTAACTGTTGATTACATTGAAAGCTACGGACCCACTTCTAGCAGCCATTATGCAAATTCCTATCGCAGTATTCCGGAGACATGTCGGAAACAACTCTGAGGTGTAACTGTTGATTACATTGAAAGCTACGGTAGCCGTTACTTTCGCCATCATTGTTATTGAGTTGGATATTATACCTGGTGGAATTTCGGCAATTAATTATTGATTTGAACTAAGTGAACGATAAATGATTAGTAATATTACCATCAGCCAACAGAGAAACGACTATGCATCCTATTCCAGTTAGAAATAAACTGGCGGAAAATATAGGCCTGTTTCCGGTTTTTGGTGTAAGAAAAATTGAAATGATATGGCCAGGAATCTCAGCCAAAACATTAATGATGAACATGATAAATGGGTTGCCGAACAAGTTAACACTGAAATAAGCAAACGTTCATACGTGACTTAAATAATTTTTTGTTCTAGGAAATTGCATAATTAATTTTGTAAGGCAAGTTTAACATACCTATTGAATGAGAGCCCAAAGTACGTGAGACTTGTGGCAAACCAACAGTAAAGCATTGTTAGAGTTCTCTGACGGAGTTTTGGAAATCGGAAAAGATCTAGACCGGAAACGTTGTGAGAACTCGGTTTCTCGTTCTTTTCTTTCTTTTGGCACGACATGGTGTTGTGTCTACCAGTGCTTGGTTCGTTTAAATCAATCTATTTTGGTGTAAGAAAAATTGAAATGATATGGCCAGGAATCTCAGCCAAAACATTAATGATGAACATGATAAATGGGTTGCCGAACAAGTTAACACTGAAATAGGCAAACGTTCATGCGTGACTTAAGTAATTTTTTGTTCTAGGAAATTGCATAATTAATTTTGTAAGGCCGGTTTTAACATACCTATTGAATGAGAGCCCAAAGTAGGTGAGACTTGTGGCAAACCAACAGTAAAGCATTGTTAGAGTTCTCTGACGAAGTTTTGGAAATCGGAAAAGATCTAGACCGGAAACGTTGTGAGAACTGGGTTTCTCGTTCTTTTCTTTCTTTTGGCACGACATGGTGTTTTGTCTACTAGTGCTTGGTTCGTTTAAATCAATCTCAACCATTTCTTGTTCCTGTTGCTGCTTTCCAATTTTGCAAGGGTTTGTAAATTTTCCACCATTTAACTTAACGGCTCTTTCCACGATTCTGATTGCATCCTCTTTCTGACTATGGCATGACATAAAAGTAAATACACCCGCTACAAAATTTAATGACAACACACTTATGTGAAACTTTACTTGTTTGTCCACAACCAACGAATCGATTCGTCCATTAACCTGTTGAAATAATTCGGTTAAATGTTGTCCCAGTTCTCGAGTTCTTGATGTAATGGTGATTGACAATTACCAGAAATTCCCAAATAAAACTATTGAAAGCATGGCGTAAATAAACTGAAGCTGATGTGCAGTAACTGGAAGACATTCAGCTAATGACGCCACTAATATAGCGCCTAGTCCAAACCAAACCGTAAACATGGTTCCTAAAAACGGTTACAGTTATAACGGTATTATAAGACAACAGGTTCATTCCAGTAGTGTATTTAAGAAGAATTTATCTCCGGCTTACCACAGATGTTTCGCGCCTTAGGACCAACGATTTCCATTGCTGAAAATTACAAAGCGAAACCAGGATATTAAAATAAAATCACGGAAAATTTTAAAATTAATTATCTGTCAAAAATAATATACGTACTCAAAGCTACTGACGGAACGACAGCGCCCGAGCCTCCAAACAATCCATAAAGAAACATGTTCATGCACATTGTGACGTAATTATTCAAAAATACGCCAACTACTCCAAATGCGCATTGAAGGACACCGGAAATGCAGAACACTGGCTTGCGTCCATACCTATTTTGTTTTACAAAATACATCGCAAAATTCATATTTTGTACATATATTAGTAATACATATGTATATTTGACTGTGATTGTCATTGTCATTCATTATTACTTGTCAGCAAGTCTTCCGCAAACAAATGCCCCAACTAATGTGCCTGAAATATAAAATGTCAACATTAACATTTCTTTTAGAAATAGTTTAGCCCTTTTCAAGTAAATCTTCAAACGTACCAAAAAGAAACATGGATTGCAAAATTGCCCTCATCCAGTTTCTTTCACACACCATATCAAACTAAAAACAAGAATTAACTTTTTAAATGTCGAATTAACATGATAATATTTACTAAAAAAGTGACATCGTTAAGTCCACTCACATCAGTGATTCTTGAGCTGTTAAAATACGGCGAACCATATACGAATCCATCATTGCAACTTTTAACCGTGCCATTTCCATCACCAAACATATGGCATGAATCCAGCTCTCCGTTTAAGGTTGTTGGAATGTACTGGTCAAGGTCTTCAGAACTCAGGCTGGCATTATTGTAATCATCTAGTTCGGCAATAAAGCACCTGCACAAAAATATATTGTTTACGATGTAATTTAACCGAAAAACTGTATTCCGTGAATAAATTGTGCAATACCTGTGACCCATCTCTGGGAACACGAAAACGAAGCTCATCAAATGTATCCCGGCTGTAAACCATGCTGCAGATTTTATAATAAAAAAGTAAACACGTGTAAAGTGCCCTAATAAATTGGCAATATTCTAAGAAGATATTTTTTTTAACTTACCCAAACAGTGAAGGGAATGCTGTATGAATTGATATTTCCCGAAATTCCCTTCGTAATAAATTTGAGATCAATTAAGTATTTCTTAGTATTATTCTAGTTTTGCTGAGATGTTGTAATTAATAACACAATTATTTACCTAATTGGGAAATTAAATTATCTAACTGATCTTGATTTTCCATTCCGTAAACTTCTCTTATTTGAAGCAATTCTTCGTTTGGTTAGTTTTTGCTTTTCCTTGTTTCCCAAGAATTTAATCAAGCAGAAAGCTCAACGTTTCCTCGAGGCAAATTTTACGCAATGCAATAAAAACGTCATTTTTAACAGCTCATTTTATTACCTTCACCGAGGTTAAACCACATTACTACAATAACCTATTGTCATCAACTCAAGAATCATGCAATTGACATAGATAAAAAGGGAATTATCACAGTCACAGCCAGTGAATTGTTTTACATAACGTCATACGAAATTAACCTCTATGTTCCGCAATATGACTTTGGAATGGCGGCAGCATTGTACCCATTTAATAATGCAGAGCCACGGCCAGTGAATTGTTTTACATAACGTCATACGAAATTAACCTCTATGTTCCGCAATATGACTTTGGAATGGCGGCAGCATTGTACCCATTTAATAATGCAGTTTTCACCAACATTTTCTTGTTTTATCTTTAAACAATCCAATAAAAAGGGATGTGAGTGAATCATTTTAACTAACTAACAATAACATTCTTGGAAAACATTCCTAGAAGTTGTTTTTCTTATGTGGATGTCAAGATTCTGCGTAAGCTACAATTACCTTGCGTTGCGATTTGCGATTGGATGACACTTCATGGGTTGCGACCGCAAGCGGTGTAAAAAGGTGATTTGATGGAATGAAATATAAGTAGTTAAAAACCAATGCGGTATTTTTAATGATTTTGTTTTTATTGGCAAAACAAGTCAAATTATCGGCATTTTACAGATTTAAAACTCAAGCTCTGTCGGTTTACCACGTGCAGCTAAATCAGGTTCAAACCCGTCGCAGTTACGTCATGAACAGAGTACCACACCAATATTAGTGCATAACTTTAAAGTTTTACAACATTTTCTTGTTTTATCTTTAAACAATCCAATAAAAAGGGATGTGAGTGAATCATTTTAACTAACTAACAATAACATTCTTGGAAAACATTCCTCGAAGTTGTTTTTCTTATGTGGATGTCAAGATTCTGCGTAAGCTACAATTACCTTGCGTTGCGATTTGCGATTGGTTGACACTTCATGGGTTGCGACCGCAAGCGGTGTAAAAAGGTGATTTGATGGTATGAAAAATAGTTAAAAAATAATGCGGTATTTTTAATGATTTTGTTTTTATTGGCAAAACAAGTCGAATTATCTGTATTTTACAGATTTAAAACTCAAGCTCTGTCGGTTTTCCACGTGCAGCTAAATCAGGTTCAAACCCGTCGCAGTTACGTCATGAACAGAGTGCCACACCAATATTAGTGCATAACTTTAAAGTTTTTTTTTGCCTTGAAACTATTTATTGCTCTTCATACGCATATATTAATATGCAATAGTTAGTTTTAATTTTAACAGTTCAAGTTGTAAAGGCATGAGGCATAAAAATAAATGATTATCGACATTACCCATTGCATCACACATGCACTTTTATGATTTAAAATAAAATCAATCGTACAAATATTAATTTTAAATGTAGCAATCCCAGTCTCATGTTTATTGATCAATTCAATGTGTTAGGTACAATACGACATAATATTCAACTGTGAAAAAAATGGTACTTCTTTCTTGTTTTATTTTATTCATCTGACGCCAACTTCCCATCTCCAGTCAAGGTGATGGGCTCATCAAGATTGATTGAACCTGCGGGCCTGGAGTTCATAAACTCAAGGATACTCTGCAAAAGGTTCAAGTTATATGGGCTAGCAACTTCTCCAACAGGCTTTTGCATAAGGATCAGGCTTGCTGGGATCGACATCCAAGATTTCAGACATTGGTGGGAGCAAGTCTTTCAAACCCTCCATCTGGTAAAGCTGGTTCAACGCAGCGATCGGATCCATATGAGGAAGATGGTTGGTGGCATCTGTTGGTGCAGGTGCTTCGGCTTCAGTGGTAGGTCTCTGACTTGGAGGAGCAGAGGTTGGTCTTTGGCTTGGAGGTGCCGAGGTTGGCCTTTGGCTTGGAGGCGCTGCAGTGGTTGGGCGAGGACGGGAAGTTGTGGGTCTAGCTGCAGGGGGTCTGGCTGTAGCGGGTTTTGGTCGTGGGGTGGTTCTAATTGGGGCAAACAGAGGCAGGTTGAAGGAAAGCCATTTGGACAGCTTCTGAATGAGATTGCTCCCTCCTTCGGTTTTGGGAACGATACCAGATGAAAATTCCTAGAGAGAAAGAAGAAATTTTAAAATAAAAATAAGTTGTAATTACAACTATTTTGCTTTAAAATACTTACGCTCTCAGCGGCTGCAGCAACAGCCAAGGCAGCGAATAAAAATACTGTGAACTTCATGATGCTGTACGGTCCTGACCAATCCTCAGTCTAGGTTTGATCATGGACACGATAACCCTTTTATACTCTTGCTTTACCGCCATTGACATTGAACCGTCTGAGTTATTTAAATATTCTGCGACTTTGATTTAAAACCGCAAAAATAATTTTCACAAAAAAATTATTCGTATGTGATTTTGATTATGCAATGTGATGAAACTGATGTGAAAGAATCTTTGATTGACATCGATTTCTATCCATCTGTTTAAATAAAGCTGTTTAGATTGTCTGTGCTTCTAGAAAATCAGAATTTATTCCGAATATTTACTCTAAAAAATAATACAAAGTGAAACTATCTGAACTAATGGAAATCATTAAAGCCACCTCGTGTAGAAGATCAAAGTATTTTACGTTGATTAACTCATTATTACATGCAGATAAGCTTTTTAAAATTACTTTGCAGTAGCAGCATTCTTTTTCTTCGAGTTAGTTTCCGACGTGGATTCTGATTTTGTGATCGTCTCGCTGTTATTAATGACTTCAATCATTTGATCTATCGTCTTCTCATTCTGTATCAGCATTACCGTAACCTGTTTCTCCTCGCATCCTTGCTCTCTCACCATTATATTAATAGCTTCCTCACAAATACGCTTCAGATGTTTCAGATGTTCAAGTTTGAGAACACCATTAATCCCTTGATTCTGAGTGTTCCTTATGAGCTGTTTCAGCTTCCCTTCCACAAGACAAAAGAGAATTTTCCCTGGAAGGAAAAATAGAATTCGATGAAATTCCTGGAATACATTAAAATGCAAACAAGCCATATGCTCATTTACTACATAGGTACATGCATACCTCTGTAAGAATTCAAGCCAGGTTGAAGGATATCAGCGATCTGAAGACAATGCTCAGCTAATTCAATTAACCTTTTCAGCTTTTCACTCTGCTCCTCTTTCTTCGCCCGATTGAGGTAATTGGTGAGACGAAGCATGAGCTTAAACTCGATGTCAATCACGAGCCAATGGTTGGGATGAAGTAGAGATCCTTTGTAAGTGTCAAGAATATCTTCGTATCTTTCGATACAATCTTCAATCGCGTATTCCATTTCGGCTGCGTTGATTTCCTTTCTAATCCTATTTATCTTTTGAGTGAATTCTACATATTTTATGTTCTTTCTCGAGTCCTTACAGTGCTCCGAGCACGTCCAAAACGCCTGATTATCCAAAGGATTCTCGGATATGAGAAAACCTGTCTCGCAAGCGGAACACTTTAAAGCTGAAAAGTATGTGCCGAATTCATCTGGACTCGAGCATCGTTTGCATGAACAAGCAAAGTAATAATGGTCCTGGAGAATTTCCCTCCGCTCGACGGTGCCTTCGCAGACATTTGCATAAGTGGTATGTATTTGAGTCCCCTCCAGAATTGGCAATGAGGCGATCAGTTGCATTGTGTACACGGGCCTTCCACCTTTCACATCCTCTCGTAACACCCCATGCGTGTTTGGAATGCAGTTATGCGCGGCCAAACACAATTTCGGGAATAGCAATGTTGCCATTCTACGTACGAAATTGAAACAATAATAAAATTTGTATCAAAACTACAAAACAAGTCATCATCTATCTTTTTTCGTACCTTGCGTAACCTGGCTTGACACCTGCTGGAGGATTTGCCCCAAACGAGTTGATTCCCCAGACACCCACAACGTGATCAATTAACTTTTCCTCAAATCTGTTTCCCAATTTACATGTCTTCTGGATAAATTGCGTTGTCTCTCGGAGAAGCTTACTCGCAAAGGGATTTTCAGCTCTGGACTCTGAATGTGATTCCAAAGCAAGAAGGGATTCCCAACTTTCTTTGAACTGTTGTCTCGTCTCAGCATCATATTCAGGGGAATTCGCATGCTCTCGGAGTAGCAGAGAGCGGAGGAAATTAATGAAATCGTACTGATACGGTTTCAGTACACAAGGCTGAACAGAATTTTCCTGGAAAATTTTGCACTCATTCTGGGCATGGTTCGGTGCCTGGAAAATTAGCAAAGACGGACAACAAAAATAATTAACGCAAAGCACGTTATCGTTTACTTCCAATTCAAGTGAGCACACTTTACCTTCTCGCAATTCACATTACAAACGGACCATCCACATTTGGAACAAACATAGCCTCCTTTAACTGATCGATAGCATGACAAGCAGATGATATGAAAGTAAATTTCCGCACCACTTGGACCGGACACTAATGCTTTGTCTTTGAAAATCAATTGCCCAGCTTGGATTTTCCTGGTGGCGATGAAACACCGCCCACCATATTCTAAATTTTCTTCAAGTCGGGCTGGATAACAGTCTTTTTTGTGCTCCTTCCAGTGTTTCTTTTGATGATCCACAGAACAATAATAGGCTTTCCTGCAAGTCGCACAAAATGAGTTACATGCCTTTTGACATACTTGACAGGGCTCTTGCGTGGGCGTTTTATCCGGTGATGCCATTGTCTTTTGAACTATACTAAATATGATGGTACATGTAACAATAAAACAGTTTGCGTCACAATTTGAACGTTTTGGTCTAAATTTAGAGTCACGGTCAGAAAAATTCTAAAGCAGCTTCTTTTTTGAAAATACCAAAGACTTGTAGGAACTTCACTTCCATCAAAAATATTTCGTGTTCTCTCTCAAAAG
>JAHZMX010000543.1:0-23515 GCA_027743895.1 Seira musarum
CGACGCCACGACTCCTTTAGTTTGCCCCATCAAAAGAGAATCCTGATAGAGTCAATTTCATTTTCCTTTGAATTTCGGTATGATTCTTCTACTCAAGTGTATATTCCAGGGAATCTCTGAGAGAACCCAGAACATAAGGTTGATTGCTCTTCATCTTTCCAGCAGATCATCGTGATGAACAATATTGAGATGGGAAAATCAAAGAGATTTTCCGTTAACATCAGCAAAGCCTCAGCTAAAGACATCAGGAAAAAATAGACCGACTGACTGAACTGATCGACCGAACCGAAGTAAGCGAAAACCTCGGACCCGACCGTACTGTAAAATCGTATCGTACCTATCGCATGGAAGCATTTATTTTCTGAGAAAATTTCTTGACTTTTTCTTTCTCTACTCTTGTCCCTTGAAGCCTCAACCACGCCTACTTTTCCCTCATATTCTTCCAAACAATTTCTTCCTGATTTTTACTCTTTACGCTTACTCGTAGAGTAGTAGTGAGTGGTGATCATCCAGTTCATCGTGACGCGAGGATGACGACGGACGGCCACAAAACTTCTCTTTACGCAACATTACGTTCCCGTACAAACATTACTTCTCATCTCCTTCTCCCCAACTTTTAAAACTCCTCATGACATAAGGAGCGCATCTAAAATGTAGACAATGGAAATGGGATACAGCTGACCGCTTTTAAACTTCTTTTTTTATACTTGCTCTTTATTCGTCATTTACAATTAAGTTGGGTCGTAGAAATGTTTGTATTGTTATTGTTATTCTTTACATTTACCTTTTCTTGTACTTCTCTTTATCTCTAAGGCCTTTTTGATCCGGCCCGACTCGACACAATCAAATGTCTTGTGCGTGTTTGAAAAATTTGAGTTTTATGAAAAAAGTACACAATTTCTTTCCATTGCACAATAGACAAAGTAGTTGTTACATTGCCGCAATTATCCATTTTCATTGTTATGAAATGCATCGGTAGTGGGTAAATTTTGCTAATTGTGACTTTTATCTATTGTTATTACCTTGTTGTGGCTTTGATTCTTTTTTGTTTGTCGGGTTTCTTTTGCATTGCCGAATCAAGCCCTATTCTACTTTCTCCTTTCCGCATAACATATTTTCAATGAGACCGTTATATGACTCATTAAACATTTTCACAACAGCTCTGAAGAATCTCGTATCAATTCATGTGAAAAAAAGATTTGTGGTCTGTTCTTTCTCGGGTGTTTAATTCAATACGGATCATAAAGTTTTTTTTCAACAAGGTATGCGTAGTAGTAGTGTTACGTGTTATAAAAAAACTTGGTTAAGTTGCATTCTACTACTCCTACTTTTTTATTGCCTTCATTAATGATGCATTCTAATTTACATGCATAAAATAAAATTTTCTATTCATGATTGATAAATAACTAATCAATAAAAAGGATTCTAAAAAAGTGAGACTCTTCACATTAATACATCCTTGAAGTATTAAAGCCCATGATGCCTTATATACTTACACCGCCGGCATTGAAACCCAATTCAAAGAAATCTACTTGGTTAACTAACCTGAGTCTCCTTTTTTACTACATATTTGCAATTAGTTGTTGGATAAATCTTGAGAGATGAAATGAGAAAGTAGGAGGGTATTTCAGCATGTATATTTCCCAAAGATACAATCCACATCTGAAATAATCGTTCCGAATGACAGTTTCCTAATCATAAATCCTCCACTGCAGACATTCGGCTCCACCGGTGATCGCCTACAAACCAAGCGAACAAGGAAAACGCTATCTACTTACTATTACTACAGCGCATTTACACAGAGTCAGAGTCGCCGCAAAAACACAGATTATGTCGTTATATGGGCTACTTTTTTACCACGGCAAATAAGCTATTGTTTCAACAGCAATTTTTGGTGCTAAGAATAGCCTCTTTATGAGAACCCCTGGGTCCTAAAAAGCTCCTGAAAGAGTCTTTACCTGCTCCGCGGACCATACCTTTTTCTTACCTTTGCGGTATTATCTATCGTCAGCCAGTAAAAGGATCTGAGAAACAAAAGGATGTGCCGAATGAATCGTATGTACAATTCCTCGTCTACTTCTTAACTAATGTTAACCATTTCCGCCGGGACGGAAAGACGGACATAGGTATTACGGGATATTGTATATTTAAGTACAAACATCGTGCCTTACATTCTCTGCTTTCTTTTAACCAAAATAGTAAATCATTTTGAGCCTAAGCAATTGAAACTGTGTTTTACTTTCTGTGCATCATTTATACCTAGACTGGAAGATATCTATTTAATGTCTTATGTTGGCTTGTGGCTGTGGCTCACAAAGAAAAAAAAAGCTATTTTCTCGGAACAACCAACTGCTCCACCCACCAATTCATACAAAAAATGGGTTGCCTTCTGTGTGTTCTTTTCCTTTTTAGACTAATTAGTTACATGGAACGAGATTTGTTCAGGTATTGTTTACTGTGAAAGAGCGATTCATTGCAATTTTACATCTACTTATCGAAACAATAAGAAGTCGATATATTCAAAGAAAATCAAATGTAATACCAAAAGAGTATCTTACTTATTCACTTCTATTTACCTACATCAGTGTTAACCATCAAGATAAGATGAGAGGTTTTGGTAATAATGAACAATTGATTCATTTACTATTCTTGGATAAAACAATCGCTCAAAATGTTGTCCACCGTCAAGCTCAATGCCTACTTATTACTTAGAGTTTATAATATCATAGTCAGATTGTTTGAAATCATTTTTTGGTAAAATATGAGTTTCTTGAGATATGCACTTTAATTAACATAAAAATATTTAATTTATCGTAGATCTTGAAAAATCTTATACAGGAGCTCATTATTCATGTAGGAAAAACTGGAAAAATTGATTTGGTTTGTAGGTAAAAATATGTACATATGTCATGCAGGCTGGAATTGGTTTCTCACAGTTATCAAATAAATGTTGAGAAAATTAGTGTACAGCCTCAATAATGAGTAAAGCTTATTTCCAACCAATCTATTCCACCACCAATTTACTGCCGTTTTTCCAATCTGTAAAGTTCCTATATGTGTAAGCTGCGCTATTAATTACGGAGGAGGATTTGAGGATTATATACTTTTGTAACTAATGTGGATCAATAAGCTTGAGCGGTTTCATTACGGAAGAAAAAGTGTTGTTTTAAAAACAAAAAAAGTTTTCTAATTTTGAATTCGATACATATTCCAGTTTGATGATTATGATTATTGGAAAAAGGAGAGAGAAAACGGGTAAAACGGATTATAAAAAAGTGCGAGGAAATTTATTTCGTAGTGAGGTTCCGCCTCTTTCATTTCTAGTGGGAGGTACCCAAACCATGTTAGTAGAGATGATATATAGGTAAATATTAGCTAGAAGCTCAGAACTCGCAGCAGGAAACTAAAAACCCCCTTTGGTGCAGGTCAATTTTTCAAAATCTATAAATGTAAGTCAAATTCAAGTTCAGATTATCTGACTGCCTTTCTTGTTCTCATTGGTTGCGTTGCGGGAATGAGTAAATGGCATCGTCAGAGAATCAACTCATTTTCCGTGGCCATGGCTTGGCTACACATTGACATGTGCATCATAAGAATTGGTCATAATATGAATGGAGAATCTTGACCTTTGTTCTGTGTAGCAGTAGTTATCTGCAAAGGAAATGTGAGTGTCCACCCCTTTTTTAAAAAACGAGCTACCTTTCTCCCTTTCCTTTGCCACTTACCTTTGTCTCTGTCTTCTCGAAGCCGATGATGATTAGCTTCCTCAATCAATGGATTTTTCTCGTTTCCATCTGCTAAATTTTGTGAGACGCCATCAAGTCGGAGTTGGTAATCGATTCATTCAAAGAAGCAGTCTGAAGCCCAAGAGAACTTTAAAATTGTATATTGACTACGATTTCTTACGCTTAAATGTGTCTATCTAAATGTGCAGATTTATTTTTGCATTGCACGTGCTCTACTATAAATAAAAGCTGTTGGAATCAACAGCTCCCGACAGTTTTAAGGTTCCCCTAAGTCAATCACAGCGTCAATCTTTCTGTATCGACATTGTTTTTTTATTTCGCTTGTCGTGTTTCGCTTTGCTTACGGTGTTAATTCACCGTGTCGATTGTCAACGAGTATAACCCCGGGATGAATAAGTTTGAAAGACAAACAATGACGAGGAGCTTCTCTTTTCATTTCAATATTATGTAAAAATGGCTTTACTTTGATGTTCGCTTCTAGCAACCTCCACCTTTTTTATGGATTAACGGATGAGCAGAATGAATAGCAATTGATAAAAAGATTTAAACGATGAAATCACAATAATAAACAGAGAATTTGTCATCATCATCATCACCGTCTTGCCAGCTTCCGAAATAACAACAACAAAAAAACGTCATAAAAATAAAACGGATGAACCACCGCTGTGGAACAAGGTAATAATAATGATGCTGCTGCTCACACACAATCAAAGTTCAACACATGTATGTAAGCATGTGTGAATGAATGGATTCCGTTCTTTATTGATGCCTCCAAATGGGGTGATGAGTTCTTTTAGTACGTGTACCTCATATCACGAGGTCTTTCTTTGAAATAAAAAAATATATTCAATTCTGATCTCGATCTCGCTTAGTCACAGTAGTAGTAGTAATAGTGCATCACTATCACATCACCTTATATTCGTTCTTGAATTGGAATTGCCCATGTTTCTGCTTTTATGCTCCACAGGACGATCTCACTTTTCCTTCCTAAAATATTATTGTTTTTTTATTCAAACAGAAGAGGAGAGATGAAGAAGAAAAGGGTAGCATGATTGCATGTGTGTTCTTTTTTTGCATGGCATGACATAACTTAACCATACGTAACCCTTTTCCATTGTCCTTTGTGCAATTGCGTGTGCTCAAAGAGTAAATATAGGTTACACCAATATTTTTCTTTCACTCTTTTCTTCGGCTGAGATCACTGCCACGGAAGCGCACATAGGAGGGATTCAATTCAATTCAACTTATTTCATTTCTTCCATTACCTCAGTCAGATTCAATGTGTTGTCATCATCATTCAACTAGATTCAATGAAATCCTTTGAAAGTGAATCCAATAAAAATTTATAAAAATGCATTACACACATTTCTTACTACAGCTGAATTTTGATATAAAATGTAACAGGAAGTGGAATTTGAGTGAGGACAGGATATTATGAATAGAAATAGAAAAAAAAGTATTGCATCAAAGCTAGAGTGTCTTATAGCCTTCGTATAAAGCTCATTGTCGTCTTTGGCATGTGCCATATTATTCAAGTATGTAATTTTAACTGAGGTTCCATTTTTGCAATAAAATAAAAATCTAATAGAAATCAAAGACAAATGATTTGCTTTGGCGCGAGCCAAGTTGAATAATGGGTTAAATGGAATCCTTTTTACAGCTCACTCCCGCATCCGCTTTTCCAATTCATGACAATTCGGGCAGGTGGGAAAATTGACGAAAGTAAAAGCTGTATTTTCCATTCGGATTTAGATTTAAAAACCAAACCGAGAGACATTAGATTGCTATATTGCAACTTTGGGTCCATCAAGTGATTTATCCATGTTTGAGCCATTTCCCTTTATAGTAGATTCAGATCGTCCCACTCCGAAAAGTTTGTCGTCAGTATAAAGCATACGTGTGGTCTTCTCTATACGAAGCGTGGATTGGAGCATAAAAGTTAAAAAATAATAATGAGCATAATTCTACCTCCATCAAAGAAAAAGGTCACTAACAACACCAACGAAAATTATTATGAAAGTCTTGTAGCGTAAGTGGGAGTTTGCAATAAACTTGAATGTCCACAAAGGGTAAGCTACCACTCTAGTTCTAAAAATCTCATTACAAAATGATGCTAAATTGCTGTCATTTCGACTTGAAAGAAAATTGAGTCCATCCTCCTCATTATTGTTTTGCCAGCTCTAGAAGTAAAAAAAAACAAATTGTAGTTGCGTTAAATTGGAATAAAAATTTTCATCACATGAGAAAACAGCCAGTTTTTGTACCACTGTCTTCCTCACCTTCAAATTGTCTTAATCTTTTCGAATTTACTCATGTACTTGTATGAGTGAGCAATGTTGGTGGCCGTCATTATCGGCTAATCAAGTATTTTAACGGAAACTGAATAAATCGAAATACAATGTGGACAGCGATTGCGATGGTGAGTCAAAAAAATTAAAATGGTTGTTGGAATTATGAGGTTTTACCACAAAAGGCAGTTTTGAATGTATAGAGTACCACCCTGCCACAACAAACGAATAATTGAAAATCATTTGCTTTATGGGCCGTAAATGTCATCAGGTTATCATTGACCAGTCAAGTTTGGGCTTTACACAATCAGATCAGAGGTCATGGTAAATTCATTTTATTATTCAACCAAAAATCAGCCATGCATTACTCTGTTTGAAAGCATTCGATTGTAGTCTTTGCTGATGATTTGTTTAGAAAGGCATTTAAATCGAGTTAACGCCCAAAAAGTCTGGGTTTAATAAGGGATGGATGGATCTAGTTCAATAAAATTTACGGGTCGTGATCAGAATCATTGCCAGTTGTAAAGTATTAAACATAAAATAAAATAAAAAGTAAAAGGAATTTTGTCAATTGATAACAAAGTGGCTACCTCATTTTTTGTCCTTTATCGTGGACTGTTCGTAGTCCTTGCTGCAACTGCAACGCCATGGATTCATCCATACGACGATTACAAATGATTTACAATTTTACCTATGAAAGTAGTTCATCGATGCAGAATTTTTTTCAGATGGGAGTGTCATTCTAAAAATGAATTGTGTTCTCTGAGTTTTTAAGAAATACGGAATACAACTTTTGTTCATGCTCATATGTGTTTCCCATAATACCATAAAAAGTTTGGCAGAGGGAGACGATTCACGCTTCGTTGATTTTTCGCCCCGTTTTGTCATCTCATGTTGCATTGCAGTTCTTTTCTTCTAAGAATTCTTTCGCTTCTTGGAAAAAATTCTACGTCTCAGCCTTGCATTACAAAAAAATGTGGTTGAATTTTAATTTTACATCCATTTATAGAAAAGCTAGAAGAAAATTCCATTTATCAAGCTCCATTTTCCAATAGCTCCATTATTTGATACCTTAGGAAGATACCTAGTCATAACAGATCAAGTTGAGATAAATGTCTTACGTTCACTTTTTCAATGGATCAAATGGCTACAAGTTATAGTGTAATTTATTAAAATGCATTAAAGTTTCGCCAACTTTACCAACTTTAAGAATCGAATCTATAAACTCTTCTCGCTTCACCAACTTCAGTTTTCTACAATGATGAAAGGTTAAAATGTTGATGGCGTAAGTTTCTTGTTTACAGTAAAGGAGAAAATGCTGACACGTTTTGCAGGGAACAATGATATTTCTCTAAAATATTTGAAGAAGATCCAATGTAGCATTTCATTACTTTCTATCTCCACTACACGTTTGCGACAATATTGCTACCGAATATGTATATTAAAATATATGCGCATGTAATTTCCAACTCAATGCTTTTCCGGCTCGTTTCGGTCTCTTTGTGGTTCACTGAAAGTAGCGCGTGTGTCTACGTAAAATATGTGGCGTTTAGAAAAGACTCATGAAAGATATGGTCGTATTACAAATTCGAAACTTTCTAGTACTCGTGCCGATTGCTTATGTTGTTAGAAATGTGTCACCATCAGTTCTCACTCCTGAATTTATATTAGGGCACGAGGCAGGATGAAAGGGTTCGAAGTTTCAAAAAGACCGACGGTAATATGTAGTCAATTTAACTGCTGAGGGTTAGTACTGAATGGCATACTCGGGGGTTCTTTAAATCATTGGGGTATTGAATGAAGCAAGGAAATCTCGATTTGCCCCAAATACGACTTTCTGTTTTTATTGTTTACCCGTGTATCTAAGGACACTTTGTTTAAAGTTTACCTTGATTTGCAATCGAAGAATTTTGTCCATGTCATTATTATATTGACTGCACTTTGTAAATGAGTTGAGAAAATATAGGCTTCAAATACAGTTTGGTTAGCTGTTTTGTAATTTTGTAATAAACTCGGATTGATCCAAATGTCTCATCCCACAAGACATCATGCTCACCACCGCGGCCGTGATGATAATGCAGCTCAAAGACGCATCATAGATCGTATAACAGAAGTTCAAGGAAAGCAACATCATCGCAGACGTCATATTAATGAAGATGCGGTTGTAATTCATCAAGAACCCGATTTCCGGAGTTTGGATTCTAAGGCTGATTGGGATGAAGTACCCGCTCGAGGAGCACCAATCGGTCGCTTAGTGCAGCTTCCATCACGCGCAATGGGAAGTGATGAGTCAGAAGACTCAGGACTGGCTCACTACGATATGCATCCATTGCTAGACAAAAATCATTTACGTCGCGACCATTTTTATGATAATAAACGTTCAGATTCAAATTCACAAAGGGCAAAACCAGCTTCGACAAGAGCTCAGTCTTTACCCCCAGTCATGGAAGGGAGGAGAAGAGCGGGAGCAAATTTCCCCGGTTCTGTAGAAAATCAAGCGTTTGAGACAGAATCGACGTCATCAAGGAACAATATTTCTAAATCCGAGCAGGAAAGTGAGGAGGCTATTAATAAATATGAAGATAAAATGGGAAGAAATGAAGGTGGCCCATCTGCAGAAAGACGAAGTTCAGGAAGTAGCAACGGCAGCAAAGGCAATAATGATCCATCGCCCAATCATGTGGAACAAAATGATTCAGTGGAGGAATTTAAATTTAGTTCATACCGTAATGATGACTTGTCTGAACATCGCATGGATGACCGTGATGCATCCCAAGAATTTCCTGGAGGTGGGGATGATTACAATCAATCTGTTGGAAAGAAGGTATCGTACTCCCTAGAATTGTCAGATCATCCATTTCCCATCACACAGTCTCCACGGACAGTACCGTGCAGGTTGCGGGCTGATTGTGTTGAAAAAGAAAGCGAAATGAATTTAGAAAGTATGACAAATTAATTTGATACAAAGTAATCTTCATCTAAATATAATTGGAAAATATTTAATAAAATGACATTAAATATTTAGTCTTAAACAGAGGTCGAGTTCAGGAAAACTTTTTGGGGAAAACAAACAGTCGGAATTTTCTAAACGCCCCGTCCTTCTGTAAATCCTCCGACTCAATTCTAGTAATGGAGGATTCAGGTGCAAACAAGGCAAATAATAACAATAACACTAACGCAAACGGAAGTCGTGAAGGAAGCTCCGCATCCACCGCTTCAATGCGTTATTCACATCAGTCAATGGGAGGAATGGGGCGAAAAGCTTCAAATTTATACGCAAAAGACGTTCTTCCCTTACCCATTGAGATACCGGACAGTGTGGCAGATGCTGAAGCATTCCGGCGATATCTTTCAGTAAGACGAGGAGCAATCGTTTCATCAGTTCATCAGAAACCATTTGAAAAAGGAGTATGTCGCACACAGATCCATTTATTCATATATGCTTACTTTTTGTAGAAAGAACCTTCTTCTTACGATTCGCTAGGACGAGGAAATGGAGCTAGAGCGGCGTTGGGTGTAACTCCCAATCAACGACTTAATCAAGATGCGAGTCGGAGAACAGCATCTTTGTCACATGCCATAATGACCCTTGCACTACTCTCTGCCTCCATATGTCAATTAAGATTCCTAATTACTTACTCTCACGCGCATTCCTATCCAGTCCTAAATTACTTTCTTATTTTTACAAGACATCGTTCTAGAAGTAAGCAAATCTTTTATACAACTTTTTAACATTGATCTTTGAGATGAAGACGTTTTCTTTTAGTAATTGAAGATTGGAAACAAGTTTCTTCTAAAATTAATTTTTGCTTTTTAAAATCAGGTAGGAGCCGGTATTGGATACGTCATGATTGCTCGGTGCAATTACGATGATGCTCAAGCAGAAGCATTTCACAATTATCTATATTTTTGCACTGTTTATCGTAGCCGTATCAAATGTTGTTTTGGCTGCATTTGCCTTTGACGATCATGTTTGCGACGATATAATACAGAAGTCGAACAATCCGAATGTTGCTGCAAATTCCCAACAAAATCAACAGATTAATCAACCGATGCCAAGGGAAGATAGAGTGATGGATTTAAGATATATGCCGCTAGAGTAAATAAAAAAATGCAGAAATACAAATGCCCAGACTTATTATGCCTTTTCTCCATGCATGTGTGTACCTCATATATTATCGAAATGATGATCGTCATCATCGCGATGATCATTTTGCCACCAAGATTGCATTCTCCCTCTGATGAATGAGCTCGACCAGCCTCCTCATCCACCCGTTCGTTATTTGGTTCATGTTGAGTAGTTTGCTTGGATCTGCCTTCAAGATCAAGTATAATCTTTTTTACCCGACTTTTTTCCCTGTCATCATCATCCACACTGAGCAATTTTTATGTGGAATCTTTTCTTGATATTCGGCCAAAATCTGGGATAATGCATAATAGCAATAGCATTATCATCATATGTTTGCAAAAAAAATCAAGCAACATTTCAAACTTTGATTCAGAAACAGATTTCAACTCTTCTTGCATTGCTCCTTCAGGCTCTATGCAGAAGTTTCAAAAAAAGTTTTAGTACAACCAGAACTTTTTTTTTTCATGAATACTATTCTTAAATGCATTTTTGGTGAAGAATGAACCGAGTTTTGGTGAGCTTTTACTTGCCACTTTTGCGTTTCTTAAACCACCACAAGAGCATAGGGGACCCTGTCGTCATCCTATTTTCCCATTAATCTTCATCTCTGCCACATTTTCCAGCTGGATCATTACACACCACACATTTCGATTTTTTCACCATCCATTCCAAATCAAATCCAATACATTTCGCTTTGCTGAACAAGCCAAACAACACAACTAACTTCATTCATAAAAAAACTTTTCACTTTACTTACACCAACCTAACCAACTCCACATGCATAAGATGAGATGAGAGCACATAATATCGCACAAATGACGCAGAGAGGGAGATTAGATCTATGACGGTTTTTGATGATCATGAAACCATACCGCGTAACAACATAACAATATTACATAAAGTCATTGTTGTAAACACAAGCCCAGGGGGTCTTCATCATCTGAGGAAAAGGAAAAAAATCCGATTTGGTGATGATGATTCCCCAAAGCTGGAAATATAAACGAAGTCGAGTAGCTGAAACTAAAGGATTTGCTACTACTTACTACTTGCCCTTTTTTATCCCGATCCAAAATCTACACACTTTCTTCCTTTGGGGTAATCATCTTCCTCTACAACTACAACATCCTCCCCTTATCCGTTCCATGTACTTGGAATTTGTCATCTGAAATAAAGAGATGAGCACCGCAACCTTTTTCGAAAAAAAGTCCCATCATTCTACCATCCCTTCTATCAAAACAATCTGCCCAAAGTATTTGTCATCGTTAAAACCATAAACTTCACGGTTAGTCAACGACGTTACTTTGCGTTTCTCCATTTCCCCCACTCTTCATTCCCAATCCCTTATAAGCCGATCGGTGAACAAAGTTTAAGTCAGTAGCAGTCAGGGTGGCTTTCTAGTAATCCCGAGGATAATCAAAATGTTGTGATTTACCCTGTGGGTATTTAACATTTAAGAACTATTGCATTTTTTAACGCATCACTACTACCGTAAATGAGTAGATTATCCAATTTGCCATTTAATCCAACCACTGGAAAAAATACAATGTTGAGCTGAAGGGGGTAACAGTCCATTACTTGGGAAAATTTGATTTCATTGGAATACTTGATTAAATCAATATTACCATAACTGATTCAATCAGGATTGATAGCAACCACCAAAGCTGCTTGTGCTATGCATGCAAAGAAAAAACATCAATTCTCTTTAGGGACTAGGGGCTCAGTAAAATGTGTTTGATATTAAACAATAAATCTTCATCCTGAAACAAGATAGGATTTTATATGATTTTCTTGAAGGATTTATTTCGAGTGTTCTTGCTAATTGTATAATTTCAATAATTAATTGAATATCTAAAGCAGAGGGAATAATTTTTAAAGTGGAAAAACATTTACAAAAGTAAAATGGTACTTAAGCTATATATGATCTGTGGAAGATAAATCGCTAATCATCATCGTCTGGTCACAAATGATGAGGATTGACTAGACGGCTGAACGTTTTCGTGATCTCTTCTATTTAACAAATTGATTACCTTTCCCACTCCGCAAAAATATACTTCCTTGAATTCCATGAAATACAAATGATTCCTTTGCGAGCATATGGCATAGAATACTCATCAACCCTTCAAAACGAGCTTGAGACGGGTGTAGGTCAAAGGTTGACTTGAGAGCCGGACGGTGCCGGCGCGATGCTGAACACAGACATCCCATCAGTCAAAATATATTTCTCAGTTCAATCATGAATTTGAAATAATCAAAGCTATTACCTCTAATTCCTCTTTTATTTGTTAGACTTCACAATTGATCAAGGGTGCCAGTAGATCACACTATTCAAGAGAATCAAATTCCGAGGAATAATAATGTTTTTTGAAAATAAGTATAATTATGTAATGTAAGCAATAAAAAAAGGACCCGTATTCATCTTTGGCTTAGCAATGATCTTTGATGTTAATCTAACATAAACTAATGCTTAACTCGCATTTTCCTAAATGTTAATTTTCCTTCGTATTGTATTGTAGTGTAGTAAATATCTATCGTGTCATTTCCCCCTTGATACTGGTCTAGTCTGGTCTGATGGTGATGGTGAAAAATCAGAATGCCAAGAGCATAACCGAAGGGCAAGATTACGACATGCATATTTACATGACTTCAATGTAGGTATGCTCATCTTCCTGCTCAGAGTCAGAGAGAGAGAGAGAGTCAAATTCAAAGATAACATTTTTCCAAAAGAGTAGAGCAAAGAGTCGTAAGTCGTAATGAAAAAGGAATAAAAAAGATTTTTTTGGGGAACGAGAAAGGAATAAAGTTTGAGAGAGGAGGAAAGATAAAAAGGCAGTGTATCACGGTTGAAAAGAGTGGCAATGGTGGTTGGAAGACCGAGTAAAAACAAAGCACAACGCATTATATCTTTTTTGGACCTTTTTAATGGGCCAAGAGTGGCGTCTGCGGGCTATATAAGACCAAGTGTGGGCGTGTCACACCGAAATTTGTCAGCTTTCTGTTTCACCCTTAAGGAAAGGAAGGTATAGCACCGTACCAAAAATGAAGAAAAAATAGATATATTTATGTACATTTACTATAAAGAATAACATTAACAATTCACTCGATTCTTTTTTTCTATCTCTCTTTCTTTCTCTTTGGGAAACGAGTAGTGATGATGATGATGGCGATGGTTGTGGTAGTGGAAGAGCAAAAGGGAAGAAAGAAGAGAACAAAATGCGATACAAAGCTAAGAGACGATTCGATGTGATGTAAAATGCACAATATAACTATTTTAAATGTACTTACGACGACTTACTTTGCGTGTAGGTATGTGAGTATAAAAATAGAAAATGTACTTAAATCGTTAGATAGTGGAGGGTGCATAGCGAAAAAGTTGAAACGAACATTTTTCTCTCTTCTTTATGTTTTTTCTCGTTCATTTGCTTCCCTATTTTCTTTTTTGGCTCAGATCCCATAATCAAGAAGACGATCGAAATAAAGAGGAGTTGTACTAGAGTAATGCTGAAGTTGAAATTGCTTATGTGAGTTTATAGAAAAATTCTACGCATTTAGGTAGTTGTTGGTTGGAATTTTTTATTGTGTCGTAATTTTTTTGGACAGGGATTTACAAAGACAAAGAAGGCCAAATTATACTAAAAAAATTTCACTCTACAGAGTAAAAGTTTTCAGAGTAGTAAGTAACATGAATATGCGTAGGATTCTTGATTCATGAATTTCGCAAAATATTCACTCTTCAAAATTACAATTACAAATCTTCTACACAAATTCATATAATATGAAACAACTTGAACTAACGTGATTGGTCATTGCTACTTTTTTGGCTCAGATCCCATAATCAAGAAGACGATCGAAATAAAGAGGAGTTGTACTAGAGTAATGCTGAAGTTGAAATTGCTTATGTGAGTTTATAGAAAAATTCTACGCATTTAAGTAGTTGCTGGTTGGAATTTTTTATTGTGTCGTATTTTTTTTTGGACAGGGATTTACAAAGACAAAGAAGGCCAAATTATACTAAAAAATTTCACTCTACAGGGTAAAAGTTTTCAGAGTAGTAAGTAACATGAATATGCGTAGGATTCTTGATTCATGAATTTTGCAAAATATTCACTCTTCAAAATTACAATTACAAATCTTCTAAGCAAATTCATATAATATGAAACAACTTGAACTAACGTGATTGGTCATTGCTGCATACCTATTTTGGTTTTGCTTTAACCTGGTTGGTTCAGAAGGATGAAAACAGTCTTAGAAATAAGTATTCGTCAGGTATTATGCAAAATTAACGTTAAGATTAAGATTTTCCATTTCTTCCTAGTTCAAGTTCTACAGTTTCCAAAACTCAAAATTAAAGAAGTTGTTTAATTACTCATGTTTACAAAGTATAAATGAATGATGATGACACCAGTTTTGTGTATCATCGTATGAACATCAATGGCGAAAAGTCTCGTATTCCATGTAAAGTTTCTTTTTCGGTTACTATTTTACTAATTTATCATTCATACTACCACAATATATCACATCTTTGCAATGTTTTATTTCAAGTTTGACTTAACTCAAATTGATAAACCTTCAAACTGAAAGTAAAACGTGAACAAGGAAAAAAGTTTTTCAATAAAGGCATCAAAAAGTTTTATGCTCCACTGAAATGTAGATAACATGTAAATTATCTTTGAAATTTTCTTTTCAATTTTACTCATCTCTTCCACGTGTTTGATACAGTTCGACTTAGTAATTCAACCGTTTCACTCAAGCAAGTTAGAATGAATCATCAAAAAGAGAGAAACGAAAAAGGAAAAGGTCAATTGGTCTTCCATCCTTTGAGAAATGAAACACTTTTTTGGGGGGAAAACATGCATATTCATGTGGTTTCACGCTTTTGTAGAGATTTTTTGTTGTGACACAAGTTCAGCGAGAAAATAGCTAATTTTCAAAAAAATATGGAAAAAATTTGAGTGGAAGCCGAAAAGACTTGTGGTTCATGCTGAGTTTGGGTTTACTCAATAACTCAATTCATGTGCAAGAGAATTGCAAAATTAGATAGTTTAAATGGAATCCACAATCCGTGCACACGAATTACTTATTATTAAATGGGATGATGACTGTGATGACGGCTAATGCACAATCACAAAAGGCCGCGTAATTGATGAACATATGCTTTGAAGCCCAAAGACGATCATTATTCATTCATGGAAGAAAGAGAGCAAAAAAGAGAGAGGAATCATGTATTTTTGGTGAGTGAATAATCATAAATGATGATGATGGTGTGGTGGTAGTGTAGTGTGTAGTGTGCTTTCCATGAAACCACAAAAAAAGAAGAAAATATCCACGAGCATCCATCGTTCTCCCAAGGAAGGCACAATCAGTCAGTCAGCTAGTCAGTCTCTAAAACGCGTTTTGATGTGAGAAGAGGCATATTCATTTCATCTCTTTTCAGACATTCCCATCGTAAAGGAACTGGGAAATTTTTTTGACAGGGAGGAAGAAGCAAACAAAGTGAGCTCGAAACAAGTATGCATCGTTGGCCAACAATGGAAACGTTAATGAGACAGAAAAAGCCGATTTCAATGTCGGCTTACATGCATGCATTTGCTACCATAAATTCACGTAGATTGTAGATCATAATTTCCAAGATTTATATGGAAAGATAGAACATCACTTCATGTTTAAAAGGACATTTTAGATATGTATCATGTCCTCTCGTATTACATTTTTAAAATTTTTTTATACTGCAGAAGAAAATTGCTTAATCAAAAAGTAATATTGAATGTAATTTGATAAGATTAGACCGCACGCAGGGTGAAATCCAAAACCAATTTTGTAAGCGCACGATTTGCGAAAACATTTCATTATGAATGTAAAACACAAAAAGTTATAAATGAATTTTGCAGTGTGAGATTTATTGTTCATGCGTTCTTGTTTCAATTTCTATTAGCGTGTTAAAGAACACACACTCCAGTTGTTAATTTAACAATCATAATTACGTGTTTAATGGCCAATAAATTACATGAAGATTCACTGTGTAATGTATACGATTCAATAATGCATGATCATGATGATCGTCACCATTTTTTATCGTATTTACGTAAGCATGCATTCACTTTTTCGCTATAATTTGCACACAATGAGATTGAAATCTATGGCTGATATGCAAATGTACCTGTTCAAGAACGATTTAGTAAGAAGGGCAATCTTGAATTTAAATACAATGAAATGAAAATAATTTTCCGCAATGAAAAATGGTCACCGCGTGAATATTACACTGTCTGTGAAATTAACATAATAAGAATAAGATGCAAAGTTTTAAATTACTACAAAGATCAACATGCCATACAACAACGGATCATTTTTCACACCTGACTGTTGTATCGGCTAACATTAGTTAGACGCAAAGTTTGCAACAAAAAAAAAACAAAAACAAATCATTACCAAATATATTTCTGAAAAACATTTTATGAAATACTATGCGTACCTGTATAGATAATCTTTGAATTCACCATTTTCTTAATTTTAATAAATATAACTTGGAATAATATTGTATTTGAAAAGAATTTATGACTTCAAAAGTTTTAACAGAAATTATATTAGTCGACCATTTTATAATTTCTTTGGATAGGTAAGAGTGCATACATATTTTATTACAACTCAGTCACATACTTATACTTCGTTCCTTCTGGGACTTCAAAGGACGAACCAGTTTTAAGAAATTTCTCAAATGACTAACATTATTTTTTCCGGGAAGTATCGCAAGTAAAAGTCAAGTCTATGACTCTAACTCTTGTGCTAACCATTTCTCTTCATTTATATTATATGAAATTAAAAATAAATACTTATTGTGCACATTTTTTTCTTCTTAGGTAGGTAGAAAGAAAGGAAATGATGATGGTATTAAAAACGTGAAAAAAGAAACCTCCTTCTACTCCCAGTATATGAAATTCCACATCGTGACAGACAAGTTTCATTAAATATTCAGAGCACAAATCTTACATAAAATATTCATTAACTCCTATTAAACCAGAATTTTTTACTCCATTTTAAAGACATGAGCAAATACTAAAAGGTATAAACTTTAAACTCCTCTTTCTTTAAACAAGAAATAAACGTTGAAAAAAATTGCAAGAATATTAATTTGATTTGATATAAAAAATTCAACAGCAATTTATTGAAACCGAATTAGTTCTGTTTCCTTTTTAACTAGAAATTCAAATTTGCCAACATGAGTATTTCATTTTTTTCTGATTCTTGGGACGTCCTGCCTTATTAGTCCCGATTACTACTGGATTAATTTTCCCTCCTACAATGCAGTAATACAAATAAGAAATAATACGAATTTAAGGAATTAAATCTTTTTTTCTATTTCACCACGTGCATGCCTGGTTATTTAATTAACAGAAATAATTATCACTCATAAACTTGCAAATTGTATGAGAGTGCCTTTAAAATATTTGGCTTTAACTTAACCCCTGCTGAGCTTATTCACTCCTACCAGTCAGCACAACACACCGTAATATATCATTAGCTAAAGAAGGGAGGATGAATTTTTACTATAAAAAGAGTACTTAATTGTTTCGGAAAAACACAGACATAAAGTCAAAGATGGTTTTTACTGTGGTCTTCAGTGATCATATCATATCATGAGGTTGGTTGCAGAGCATGACTTGAGTTATGAAAGCAGCAGGAATTGTGTTACCTTCGGCCATGTTCATGCTAATTAAGTATCTTGATAAAACTTGTGATAAAAAAATGATATTCTTTTACAGGATGGACGATGCTGCTCTTGCTGCCGCTGCTGATGAGCCTTCTTGTTACAATTTAAAGAAAAAATCTATATTTGCCACTTACTTTTTTTGCGTACAGCTTCTGTTCTACCGACGAACTTATGCGGTTTCTCAGTTCTCTATTAAAAGCACAGCTTAAACTCATTCGTAACCAATAATTAATGAAAACGTAAAATACGAGGTTGTTAGCAAGGTAAAGATGATATAAAGTGATGTGATGTGTGCTTTCTGGCTGGGGTTGGTTAGGGTGAGGGTGCTACTATAGCTTGCAATTAATACCACCACTGCATTGTTATTGCTAGCGATAATACTTATGCAAATCCCTGAACTACTAACTAACTCCAAAAAACGCCAAATGTCTTGTGAAAATATCTTTGAGCAATATATATCTCTATTTTGAGCTATTATTTCTTCCTTCTATGCTACTGGTTTTACGCATTAATTACTCGATTTTTTTTATCAAGCTCTTTCAATATGGCTGGGGTTGGTTAGGGTGAGGGTGCTACTATAGCTTGCAATTAATACCACCACTGCATTGTTATACTGCCAGCGATAATACTTATGCAATTCTCTGAACTACTAACTAACTCCAAAAAAACGCCAAATGTCTTGTGAAAATATCTTTGAGCAATATATATCTCTATTTTGAGCTATTATTTCTTTCTTCTATGCTACTGGTTTTACGCATTAATTACTCGATTTTTTTTATCAAGCTCTTTCAATGCAAGCCGCATACTTATTTATCTGTAATGGTTCACGGTGGGTAAGGTAAGGTTGCTTTTCAACCAAAAATTCTGGGAACCTGGATTCTATCATTTTTCATAGGAAATTCAAAAAAAATATTGTGTCGTTCATGCATGACCTAGGTAGGTTTATTCGCTGAAAAAATTGCTAGAGGGGATAAATCTGTAAGAGCTGTCAGACGGGACTTCCATTCTAATTCATGCAACTGGTTTGGAATACAAAAATAATTGCAAATAATATACAGAAAGCACATATAAATGGAGACATTCGTTTCACAGACCAACCCCAACAGAGAAGTGACAGCGTGTATTGTACTAAATTTAGCAAATATTCACGCATGAATTTACATGAGTTTCAAGCTGTGCGATCATCATAATAAAATTCCTTATTTGCACACAACATGAACCTAAACCAAAGAGATTTATGTGGATTTAATTTCTTGTTCAGTTATCTTCTAACTGATTTCTCACAGGATATTTTTCTTTATTTTATGACTAAATAAAAATATTAAAATCCCATAAAACCATTTTCGTTCAGTAGCAAAATTTTTATTGAGTATTTTTAATAACTGTTGTGCATTATATACACTAACCTACCTACACGCATGCAAGGATATTTATCATTTTTTTATTTGTTGGCTAGTCAGAATAAAATAAATATTGCATACCTAAACCCGATAGAGCCAACAATTGGGGGTGGGAAGAAGGCTTGCTTAAAATAATTATAATTAATTACAGAGAAAACTTTATTGTGCTAAATGAGTTGTGAAAAATTGAGGAGATGGTACTAGCCACTGAATTGCTGATTGACAGTTCAAGTATTAAACGCGAACAAGAACACCTTTTCGTGGTGCATGATAATGTTTTCTAGCGTTTTTTTCCTAGCGTAATTATGATTTTAGAAGCTCAAGTCATCCTGTATTAATGCAGCTGTACTAATAGACAAGGGTACTTACTACATCCATAACTGCTTTAAGTACGTGCCTAAATAATGTGATAGCTTTGCCATTAAAAAATTTTATATTAGAATAATTTGCGTAGAGCTATTTAAATGTAAATTATAGCAAAGCAGTTTACCCACTACGAAAGAAAAACAGCATTTTGCACGATCACAACAATCGGAAACGTAACTGTAGATTTTCTTTTTATGAATATGGTGGATGGATGTGAATGGAAGTAGACTAGACAGACGTGCTAATAATTTTTCAATAATGTATGGTATACGATACGATATTCTTTTTTCTCAAGAACAATGAATAACAGGACCTGATCTAGATAAATAAATCGAGAACAATAACTCATTTCTCGAGAATCGCGAGAGCATCTCGAGGATGAATTATGAGTTGGTGGACGTTGAACATATAAAAACAAATACGTTTACTTTCGTGATTACTTTTTTTCTTACTGTTTATTTCTAATTGATGAATGATCTTTTAGCGCTGTAATACATAACGTGAACCGCACACATAATTATTCAATGTGGCTAGACCAATACGGTGCATTGCTTGGGCATTAGCGTCAACACATTCTGTTATAATGACTGATTGCATCAATTAATTAATGGTGTATTAAGCTGCACTTTTGCAAAAAAAAATGCAGTTTTTGTAATTTATCCTAAACCATCTTCTAATCTTTAGAATAAAAAAAATCATTCGAAAGAAAAACTTAAAGAAAAGAAATTAGGTACTACAGTAAAAACTACGTGAATAGATGCATGCATGGACGAAAGCTGGGCTTAAATTTTTTATTGAATTCCTAAATGCAGTTTTGGGGGAGAAAGAAGAGCAAAAAACAAAATAGATTTACAAGTTAATTTGTGCTGACAATTAAAATAGCCAGGGAACGTGTGTATATCAGGGTGAAAATCTAAAATGTTTCATTGTTGATGCTTATCTGCGTGATGAAGTGCGTGATATACATTAACCTCTGAACTAAACTGCTGCTCTTGAAAAAATCGGATAATTAGGCTCATTTATAAATCGTTGTGTTGAGATTGTGTCTGAAAAAAAATATAAGAGGAGCTTAGCAAAGTCTCACGCATTTTTATCTCCTGAAAAAAGAGGGATGTTGTGACGACTGTCATCCTGATGATGTCAAATTAGATGGTTGCATGCACTACATAGACATAAATTTTTATTGAGATAAGTTTGGATGAGATTCACTGAAGCATGTGCGGAAAATGTGGAGTTCAATTAATGTAAAAAATATTTATCCTGTTTATTTCTGCTTTTATAGTCATTGTCATGAACAAAGTTTGCTTTTTCGTGTTATTTCACACTTTTTCAAATCGTGACCCTAGAGCGTATCCTCCTGACGTGACACTTATATCCGATAGGTTGTACATTTTTATTTGCTTTTGTCTTTTTTCATGTCAGTCACTGTCCAAAATGACTGCAATTAAAGTGTTCAAAATTTTAATGAATTAATGGCTTATTTGATGGCTCCCTGCAACATTTAGGCGGATTATGGAAGCTCAAGCTTACACCCTTCTTTAAATTGATAAAAATCGTTTTTCCAAAAAATTGATAATTGTCCTGTTGGAGTGTATGCTTTTTTTGACTAATTGAGTTAAAAAGGTTGATGATGGGTTATATGCGCTAAATTGTTGCATGCCATATGCTCTGCTCTCATGCTTACCTGCGAATGTATATAATGGATTATGCAACAGAAGAATTTTCCACTTTTCTTGTAACGGAACAAAACAACAAGCTGTTAAATGTTCTTTTAATTTGATAAAAACTTTTAGAATTTGCATCCGCTTGAATTCCAAACAATTTTTTGAATGTTTAACCTTGTCATAATTGGAAAATTGAAGATAAACACTAATCCAATTGTGCATAAGTGCTAAAAACGACTTTAACAAGATTTTTTTAACTCAAAGGCAATTTGAACTTTTAAAATGCTCCATTTAAGAAAAGTGGATGTATAAGAGCCAGGAATTAAGAATGCACTTGGGTGCCAAGTGCCAGATAGAAATTTTAACACGCAATGCAGCATTATTTTATGCATTCTTTTGCTCCTTGATGAACTGTCATGTTTCTCCAGTTTCGTATTTTTTCCTATCTCTTTCTCGAATAAACAGTTCATCTATCTCCAGAGAAAAAATATATTTGTTTCAGCAGAGGGAGAAAATGAGAGATGAGTAATGGCACAACAAAAACAGACAGGAGTAATGCAGCAGCAGGACATAAATACTTACGTACTTACAGACATTCAAGTTCCAAACACCAGAGAAATTATTGGGACGATGAGCTAGTTAAAGTTACTGGCATATTTCTTGTGATTGACATGCACGCATATATCTACTTATGCAGTATGCATAACTGCGTTCTTTTTTATATTTTCGTGTGTCCTGAGTCCTGTCCTGTCTGACTAAAAAAACTACTACTGGTGTTTTTTTAAACTTGCATTTCGTTGCACTGATAGCTTCAGTGATAAGTGAGGATGATGTTGTGGTTGCTGCTGTTTTTTTATGTTCATGATGATGATGAGCTTCGCGTTTGGAAACTGGCTGTTAATCATGAAAAAGTCGCCAGCCAACATCATCATTTCGTTTTTGAAGCAGTGAAAATACAGTTCAGTTCAAAGTCAGAGTCACATTTGCGTTTTTATTTTGTGGAAGAATGAAAAAAAAATGGTTTTTTACTTTGTCATTTTGTATTCGAAATAGGAGCCCTATTCATTGACCGAGAGATTTATGCATTTGTCATCCATTCACTTTTTGTTGTTCTTCTCTGGGTTCGGGAATCGGGAACGACTTTTTTTGTGGTATTGTTATGCATGCGTTACGTAACTTCAAACAGGGAAACGAGAAGGAACAATTCTTCTGTAATGTTGTTAGCAGCATTAATAGTTGGAAATGAAACTGCAAATTGTCGTTCATTACCCCTTCTTGCAAATGCCTCCTTGCATTCTCGCTAACTCGTTACGCATTCATTTGGTTTTTGGTCGTGTGTCTGGCTTACGCTATTGTGGACGAATCCCTCGTAATTTCACATTTGGTTTTGGGTTCACCAGTTACAGTAGTGCAGAGAGTATGAATGTATATACATGCAACTTTTTTTATATTCTGGATGCATGATGTCTCCCATCATGATTCATTTCAATTTCAAACAATTTTTCGGTCTGGCTGTCTCCTAAACGGAACGCAAAAAAAGTTCCCACCATAAAAATCCCACTTAAAATAGGCAGTAGGGTTAAGGGAATTGTGAGGAAAAGAACTGAATAGCTAAAATATCATTTGTTCTCCCAACTAGCTCGATAAAAGCTTAACTGCTACAGCAAGTCTGGAGTAAAATTGTGCGAAAAGAAAACCCACAAATACTACGTCCATTTAACAAAATTCATCACTTTTGAAATGAAAGTTGCCGGTGTGATGTGGTGGAGGTGGTATGCATTTAAAAATAGTCGTAAAAGTATTTTCAATGATGCTATTTTTGAAGTTAAGTATGGAGAAAAATGGGCAATAATATAAGCCAATCATCAACATCAGTTTTGTTTATGAAAGAGGGTTTTTAAACTGCAAAAACAGATTTTTAAGAGCAATAAAAATGCCAAGAGATAAACGGAATGTCGCCAGATTTAAAATGCAAAACTACCCGACTTGGTTGGCCAGACGGTATTGTCTCAGAATGCCCCGCCATGAATAGGAAGAAAAGAATTTTGCAGTCTCAATGAGATTATTATGCAATCGATGAAATAAAACAAAGGTATTTTTCCAGCGATAAAGATTCTTGTTAATGCAATGTACAAGTATTTTTTTTATTACACCAAAAGCTACGTAGCAGATAATAACACGGAGAGTAACATCAATTTAATATTATAATAATTAGTTAAA
>JAHZMX010000544.1:0-12480 GCA_027743895.1 Seira musarum
CATCATGCATGCTCGTCGCATCACTCGCCTCGCCTCCATCTAATTTGAGATGGATCATGGAGCATTATACTTAGATCTGGATACTGCATGATGGAGATGGGGTGTAATGACGAACGAAGCCATCCATCCATCTAATATCCACTGGGATAGAAATGCATGGTAAAAATGAAGCCAAGCGCATAATATTATGCAAGGTGACTCACATGAGATAAAAGTATAACAGTCTTTACTGATTTTTACTGCAATTACCATAGTTTCGTAATTTAATTACAAATGTTGTTGACTCTACATTTCCTAATCCAATGTTATGAAGAGGAAAGAACGCGCTACTGGAGAAAATGGAAGCTTTAGAAATTTTTGCAATGCAATACTTAAAGGAAGGCTTTAACAAAAAGTTTCACTAATTTTATAACAAGTTTAGTGCCCGACGGTAACTTTTTCAAGGACATTCATACATATTATTACATAATTCAGTCTATTGATTTTTGCTATAAATTACGTGTAAGTATCAGTACCTCACCTTGATTTTGCAAATAAAAAATTAAGATTTCTATGAAAACTTAAGATTAAAATAGATTTGAAATGGGAATTTCTTCCAAAGAAAAATCTAATGTGGATTGCCCTACGTCAAATGTAACTACAGAAATGCTCAAGCGATGCCAAACCATGGCCAAAATAATTAGGTACGTTTGATGATTATGATTTTGAACCGCAAAGAGACTAACTAGGCTTTTCTCAAGTTTAGAGAATCATAACCACGAGCGATCTCATTGCCTTGCTATAACCACATCCTTTCATAAAAAACGTTGAATGAAGAAATGCATGGTGGATCGATAACTCTCCTTCCACCGAGCTTGTAAAACTAACTGGATTGGATTGGAGAAAGATTTGAAGTTTGCTGGAGTACGTTGTTTTCCTTAAATTTCTCAATTCAAAGAAACCATAGCTTCAGGCCAGGCCAAGGCCAGGCCAAGTCATGGCACATGCATCATCATAAATTCATGAATTTGGTAGGTTAGAACTAAAACTTTCATCCAAATCCAAATTACAACCTGTTCACTACATCCATCATCACATTACTTCTTACTCGACATAGAGCTTAAAATCAAAGTCCATGAGTAAATTTGTCTCATTCATTTCATTTCCGGTCTTTGTGAACAGAAATGATACCGAAGATGAGGTCAAACTGAACCCCAAAACTGGTTTAGATTCTGCATCGGGTTATCTGAATTCGTTATAACGGGAAAAATTCAGTATAACCGATTATCAAAATGTAAGCAAAACCGAAGACAAGAAAATCTGAGAATTTCATGATTTCCAGGATCAATTGCAATTCCTGTAACTGAAATAGTCCAAGTCCGAGTGCATTAGAATGAAAATGCATCTTGATGGGAAAAATGATTTCTCGCTCTAATTTGATGTGCTTACTTCTTTTTACTGTAGAGATACATGAACTAACGATAAATGCCAATTGAATTGCAATTGCTCCAGACCACACAGTCCAGGCCAGGCCAGAACCAAAAACACTTTTAGTTAGTCCAGCTTTACATTTTGAATGGATTCTATTCTATGTCGTCGTAGTTTTCTGTCATTTCATGTGTTTGTGTGTGTGTATGCAAAGGCCGGAGGGATTTTCTATTCTATTTCCAGACCAGAAGAAGAGATCTAAGTAGAAGGCCATTCCAATTTGTAATGGTTCGTTAGTGCACTTACTTACTACTGAAGCTTTCAGTTCAGCCCTCCAGTCTCTCAATCTACTTAATCTCGAGTCGAATTCATCCTTGTTCTTGTCATCACATTACAATTGCAATTCAATTCTAAAAAAAGACGTAGTAAAAATGGAATGTGAAACGTGATGAGATGAAATGACAATGATGATGATGATGGGGAAAGAAGAAACAATTTCCCCATTACGAACTAGTACGCTTCGATTCGAAATTCCAAATGAACATGAAACACGAAACATTGCAGACATGGAAATGGACTTTATGCAACAGTGGGTAATAACTAAAACGTGAACAATGGATCGAGCCAACTTAAATATGTGGAGAAATTCTCTAGAGAATTCCGAAGGAATTTAAATGTCCTGAGTGGCAAGTTTAAGAGACGCTGGAGATATTGCTCTTATTTTTTTGAAGGAATTTAAGGAAAAGCTAGTAAATATTTAAAGTGCTTTGGAGGAACAATTTGCATTAAGACAACTCTTTAAAGTGACCTTAAATTGGAGAAAATTCTTACCTTTGGGGTAAACCCATTACGAACTAGTACGCTTCGATTCGAAATTCCAAATGAACATGAAACACGAAACATTGCAGACATGGAAATGGACTTTATGCAACAGTGGGTAATAAGGAAAACGTGAACAATGGATCGAGCCAACTTAAATATGTTGAGAAAATTCTCTAGAGAAATCCGAAGGAATTTAAATGTCCCGGAGTGGCAAGTTTAAGAGACGCTGGAGATATTGCTCTTATTTTTTTGAAGGAATTTAAGGGAAAGCTAGTAAATATTTAAGGTGCTTTGGAGGAACAATTTGCATTAAGACAACTCTTTAAAGTGACCTTAAATTGGAGAAAATTCTTACCTTTGGGGTAATGAGAGAAAAATCAAAGGGATTCGGAAAAGTTGGTATGGGGCCATTAGAATACTTTAAAATGGGTTTTATCTAATGTGAGGGTTTAAATTACGAATCCCTGAATTTTATTCACCATCCCTATCCCTATGCATTGGTATGGATGAAGAATGGAATTAGTTTTATTTTTTTCTCTTTATGTCGCAGTAGATGTAGTAATGTGATGTGATGTGTCGTCTGCTTTGTCCTTGTCTTCCTTCCAAATTAATTTACTCTCTGGGGATCTTATTTACCTAACGTGTAATGGAATAAAAATGTTAGCAAATATGTACATACCGTATTTTCCCTATTGTATTGAATAGACGATTGTTAATTATTTCTGAGAAAACAATCAAAAGTTGTACAACAAAAGCATAATATATTATTATGCCATGGGAAAACGAAAACATTTCTAAAACGAGTCTCTATCTCTATCTGTCTTTATCTGTAATAGAAAAAAAATGTATAGAATTTCTTGGAAATCCGTTACTCCGTGGACCAAAAAAAAACAATTTAGAGTAGGCAAATTATTTGAAAAGGCTTTCTCCTTTTTCAGCATTTTACGGTACAATTCATGTCGCGCTCTACTCTTCTCCTAGACTCTTCGACTCTGACTGCGTCTGGAACTGGAAATGAGATTCAGATTCATGGATTTTGAGGAGAAATGAGCTTTCTTTTCCACTGTAACTTTTTTTTCCAGGCCAAGGAAATGGGAAATCTGTTTTTACGTTTTCAAGGAAAAAAAACGAGATTACCTATGTTGAGAAATGTTAATTTGTGATTGTGAGAGTTTCACTTGTAAAAAAGCTGATGAATAGACTTTCTCCTTTTGAGAAAGAAGGATTGTTCAAGAAGCCAGAATAATTGATATTTACCCTTGAAAAACATTTCGTAACGAGGTAAATTAGAATGGTGAAGAGAGCAAGGCCGGGCATGTGAATTGGATTTGTCATAGATTCATTAAAATTAATGAACTTCTAATCATGAAATATCAACATGAATCATTATCGTCAAACTAGTCCTGTCAGTTTAGTTAAAATTTAGAATTCCTTTGCATTGTAAACTCTTAGCCAATTTGGATGATGAAGAAACTATGAAAGGTGGAGAAAGTTATCTTCATCACGTATAGGGGCAAGGTGAGATTAGAGAGAAAAACACTTTTCGGGCTGACGAAGGCTTTACATGCGATGTATATCTAGGCAATTTTTTATGCAGGGTAATTCACGGTGAAACTCGACTTGTGTTTGTGTGTAATTTTTTGTAGCATTCCTTAAATTTGCGATTTTTATTTTTTTAATAAAAAAAAACTCTTCCACAATCTCAACTGTCTTTGTCTAATTTAGATGAGGTAAGATCAAGAAATGCTAATTTATTCAGCAATCAAATTCATTGAAGAAATTACAAAGTTGAAACATGAAAACGCATTATCTGTATGGACACATATGTATAAAACATGAACAACACACATTTTACATAAAAACTTGTAACTTGTTTTGAACGAACATTGCAATGAACGATGAGCAGGTGCGTTCACATTTAAAACGTTTTGTATTGTATAGTAATTGTAACTTGTAAGTATGTAGCATAAAAATCTCAATACTTAAAATTGAAAATCTCAAAAATGTCGAAATGTTGTATATTGTATCACTTGAAAAAGTCTGCACGTATTTGTAACCATGTATATGTTTAACATGGACAAACAGGTCAAGTCAGGAGAAGGACGGGGAAGAATAATTAAAATACGCTGAAGTTGAATCCAAGCTTATTTCATAAAACATAACAATAGCAAATACTAGAGCAATACTTTAATTAATTTAGCTAAAGCCAAAAACTGCGAAAAGTCATTAACATTCATGGCTATTATCCTCTTTTAAATTAATTTCGATACAGTCTGAGTCGATGTAAAGACATAAAACATAGCAATAGCAAATACTAGAGCAATACTTTAATTAATTTAGCTAAAGCCAAAAACTGCGAAAAGTCATTAACATTCATGGCTATTATCCTCTTTTAAATTAATTTCGATACAGTCTGACTATGGCTGAGTCGATGTAAAGTAGATAAATTATTTATTTTTATAAAAGCGCTTATAGTAAATTCCCACATAGACACTTTTCCTCAGTACATTTTCTTTGGGAGGACTTGCCGTGACGTGATTTCATTACCATTACTACTTTTCAGCCACAATTTAATTGTCACTTTTGCTCATCGTCAGAAATGTTATGCTTATTTGGGAACATACGATAAGTGAACAAGGTTTACACTATCCTATCCCCTTAATCATAATTTTGAAATTTCATATAAATTCTATTAAGTATATAGTACATTATTAATTCTTATATTAATTTATAAATTTCGAAACAGGAGTAACAATCGTAACAATCTATAATAAATTTTTTTTATAGTCATTAAGTCATTTACAGTTTTCTGTTAGAGTACATATATAGCTTGTGTTGAAATATTTTTTTTTTGTTGAAAGAGATAAGTTTTCTGATTTGAGGTAACAAGTTCCCACAAAGAAATTACAGATTAGATAGAACACAGACGTAAAGACGATATATAAGATGAATTGATTCGATTTATTTTTGGAACACTTAAAAAGTTTCAAATGGCCTTAAACGACGAAAGCACATCCGATTTCTCTTATGACAGCACACATTATATTCACAGCTTTGTAATATATTTTTATACACATTGTTGAAGACATAGGTACACACTCGAACTCGAATCGTAATCGAACCAACCACATCATTTCATTTTTGATTTTACAGCGAACCTTCTATTATGGACCATCAAGTTGCAGATTCTCTCAATTTTCCATTACATATTTTCAATAAAGACATAATTTCATTTTATTTGTTTCACCCCGCTTTACTTGCGGTCCGCTGTAAGTACTTTCACTTCCCTTTTGAACTATATAGTATTTTTTTCTGATTGTGAGTCGTGACTGAAAAATTACATAAATACACAAGTGGAAATTGTGAAAGGTCACAGATTCCATGAGTCATGAGACAAAAAGAAGAAGAGAGTTTGTTCTTTTTTTTCACAGACACAGAGAGTTCATTTTCAAATTGGAGAATTTGAAGTTGGTCCCGAAGGTAAACCACGAAACCACAATGTTTTTTTTTATAAATTTGTTGCCAATTTTTTTTTGAAGAAGATGAGAAATAGAAAGTGGTAAAGTTGTAAATTAAGCACACTGTTTTGATAGATCCATTCTTAATGCTAAACTTAAATCACTAATTTGATTTGGAAACGATTCGAGAATTGGAAGATGCCGAATGAGTTTTTCCTGGAAAAATTCCACGACTTTTCATGTAGCTTGTGAGCTGATCAGGTATTTCGGCAAGAACCTCTTGGGCTAATTTTGCCTGAGCAATTTTGTAGGTGGACTCGTTGAAACCGAGACTTGGCCTAGAGCTGCCGGGCATGGGAGGTTGGGGCGGGATTCCAAAGCCTGGTCCCACTGTGGAGGTGATCCAGGAATATGCGTCACGATATGGAACGAACTGGACAATGTCTAGTAAATTAAGGATAGTTTCATTATGACTGAAAATCCAATGATTTAGGTCACACAGATTGTATGTGTACCTCTAGCAGCTACTTTTCCATTGAAGGAAAGACGAACTGCGTCACCATCAAGTTCCTCCATGGCAGTATAGTCAGCTCCGCCCACTGAGAACATAAATTGAAAAAAACGACAAGAATCAGATAATTGGTTCAACCAATTTCGAAAAAGTCTACAGCAAAGAAACCTACCACCAACGATGATAATTGATAGCGGTAAAGTTGACGCGTTCACAATAGCCTGTGATAAAAATAAAATGCGAATTCCCATAAAAAAATTAATACATTTTCAATCTACATATTTCATTACTCTACGTAGTATTTTCATGCAGAATTTGACAAATCATTTTTCTTTAAGAAATGGGATTGCAACGGAATGAAATGAATGTGAACAAGGTAACTCACTTCTTTTGTGTTTGGCATATCGGTAATGATTCCATCAGTGATGATGAGAAGAATATAATAAACAAGAATAAGATAATTTATTCCAGTAATTTCGAAAAAGTCTACAGCAAAGAAACCTACCACCAACGATGATAATTGATAGCGGTAAAGTTGACGCGTTCACAATAGCCTGTGATAAAAATAAAATGTGAATTCCCATAAAAAAATTAATGCATTTTCAATCTACACATTTCATTTGGCCACGCAGTATTTTCATGCAGAATTTGACAAATCATTTCTCTTTAAGAAATGGGATTGCAACGGAATGAAATGAATGTGAACAAGGTAACTCACTTCTTTTGTGTTTGGCATATCGGTAATGATTCCATCAGTGATGATGAGAAGAATATAATAATGCTCTCCATTCTGACTCTGAGAAGCCATTTGGGCAACATGATTGATGATTGGACTGAAGCATGTAGGGCCATACATCTGAAAATTGTAATCATGACAATTCATAACTGAACACCAAGAAAACTAAACGTCAACTCGCCTCATTTATAAGTAGTCTAAAGCATTTTTATTGCTAGATTGACTAACCTGAATTTGCCTAATGCAATTTCTGCAATTACCATTAATTAATTAAATTACATTTCAAAGTTTAGAAGAATTTAAAATCTAAAAATATACGATGCAAGAATATCATACCTGTACGCTTCCATCACACCAGGTATGCCAAAACAGGTTGGAGACTGAGTCAAGGTAACATAAAAATTGTGAGAGACTGCCCCAAGGGGTGGAATCCTAGCACCAAATCCATACACGGGAAACATCTTTCCAGAATCATAGTCCTGAATGATGGTCCCTACAGCTTGAATTGCTTGCTCGTATGGATTAGGATTGTCCGGGCTATCAGAGAAAAAGTGTAGGGAAGAGGAGTCACTCGGATCACCGTTGGAGGCTACGAATTTCAAATTCAAAATCACATCACTCAAGTTTAAAGAATCTTAAGATTTAAGAAATATCCCTATGGGGCAATGCGATAATTCGTCTAGTTAATCGTAAAGAATATCTACAACCGCTAAACTTACATGTAAAGTCGATAGCGAAGCAGCAATGAATCTGAGTCCCGTTTTGAATATAATCCAGAAACGTGTAAATCGGTTTAATTTGACATTGTAAGACAAGCAAAGTTGAATTGCTTTCTCTTGCCTCTCTATTCAAAAGTCTTACTCCTCCTGTGCCAATGCCCTGCAGTTCGTTGAGATTCGTGTCGCAGTACCCTATCAACCGATTATTGTTACCAAAGTCTGCCTCAAAGATTTCAATCCTTATTGTTCTGTCCTTGTCTCCGTTGCACAAGCTTCTTATGGAAATTGTGAGGGGAAGCCAAGTCGGGTTTCGGCTTGACACTTTTTCACTGCGATGAACGAGTACGCCTTTCCCATGGTCATTTAATTTTGAAAGGGTGAAAAGCAGGCTGGGTCTGAACAAACAGCATGTGGTGGTTCCAATATCACTGCCCCCAAATTTTAAAGTGACCTTTGGGGAAATCAAACATGACAATGCAGATATTAATTCAAATGTTTGTTTGGTCGCATATTTGTAAGTAGCCGAATTCCTGTTTAATTAAAAACGACAATCCAATTTTTAATCGGCCCTACCTCATCTTTGAGTGATGCTAGTTCCTCTGCCAACAAAATGATGGTTCCAGCATCCTCCTTACTTCCAGGTAAGCCAGCCTCATACGGATTCGGATTCAGGGGCAATGATAACCCTTGACCTCCAGCAGCGACAATGTGACCTAACGTGACCTCAATGAATCCAAGGAAGTCATGTTCCGCTAAATTCGATGATGCACTATCTATGTCATACAGTTCAAATCTCAAGGGTTGCTGTTCTTCGAACCGGTATTCCATGGTAATCTGTCAAGTAATCCCGAATTATGATTTTATCTTAATCTTATTTATCACTTATCGTCGTCGACATTTCGCAAAAACGACAAAACTTAAAATTGTGACATATACCTTCCGGGCAAAGTCAGGATTCNCCTCCAGCAGCGACAATGTGACCTAACGTGACCTCAATGAATCCAAGGAAGTCATGTTCCGCTAAATTCGATGATGCACTATCTATGTCATACAGTTCAAATCTCAAGGGTTGCTGTTCTTCGAACCGGTATTCCATGGTAATCTGTCAAGTAATCCCGAATTATGATTTTATCTTAATCTTATTTATCACTTATCGTCGTCGACATTTCGCAAAAACGACAAAACTTAAAATTGTGACATATACCTTCCGGGCAAAGTCAGGATTCAAAGTATCCTTGATCGTTTCAGTCCTCAGCATCTCCACGTAACGGCTAGTTCCGGGAGGTTTGTGATAGACAACACACATTGGGTCTGATTTGGATAGGATGTCCTTATCTAGCAGGTTTCTGCAGAAAATTCGTTCATAAAAAAATTAGATAACCGTAACAGTGCAGTGTGGCCAGGATTTGTTCTAACGGTCAAATGTTATGATGCACATAGTTCAGCTATTCATAATTAAGATCGAAAACGCCCCGCATTTTCGACGTTAATAAAGCTAACTCCCACATTTTCATACGTAAATAGATGACAGTTACTCAGTTCTATTTTTATGCATTTTCAGTTGTTTAATTATCATTAAAATAACGATGACGTCGATGACCAAGATCCAAACGCAACCCTAGTGGCACCGGCTTGGTATGGTCATCCAAATCCGACCCCCAGCCCCAATGCCCACTTCAGTTTGTCGTATGTATCGATATGGATCGAAACAAAAAAAGCAAAAAGGTCATTGCACCCACCGTCACACAAATCAACAACATCACATATCACAATCACAATACAATTGTAATCTAGTCAGGTCATTGGGTATTTTGTCGTGTCATGGTCAAGCAAAGCTAACCGAAGTCACCACTACTGATTCATGCAAATGACGATTCTCTATGCAACCCTTTCGTATAAAATACGTATCAAGTCCTATCCTATTAATACATATGATGATGAACTTAACCAAATGATAATTACGTAAAACAAACATAAGCATACCTGCATGATATTGATATCTCAACCGTAGACGTTGGAACGGCCGCAGTGCCCGGGTTGAACATGCTTCCTAAATCCATACTCATTCTGCTTGAATTTTAAATTTATCAGAAAGAGATTGATTGTCCTTTTCTTTTTTCAGTTCAGAGTTCAGTTCAGCTGTGAATATTAAAAATAAGTTGTCCCTTTACACACAATACATTGTACATATGCATTGTATATTATTGTACTTATTATTTTTTATTCAAATTCTACTTAATTTATTCAAGCATTGCATATGATTTTGATTTTGATCTTCCCTTTTGCTTTGGTTAGAACAACTATAAAAAAACATTGTCTATCGCCTCTGATGATGATGACATCACAGAATAAGTGTAACAGTAGCAGTGTAGTTTTATACCGTTAGAACGCCGAGTCAACAATAATAATTCCGGTCATATGTCTATGTCTTTTCCGTTGTCGTTGTCGGTGTCGCGCGCCCAGCGTCCAGATATCCAAGGATGAGACTCATTAATTTGATTCCGCCTTGTGAGATATGTTCTTACATTGAGCGGGTGGTAAACCGCATAGTTCCCCCAGGAACCGGAAAGATTCACGTTCGGACGATTCATAATACAGAAAAAGTGTTTGAAGTCGACCACGACGTTATGTGAGTTTCTCAAGGAATTCGGCCTTCCTGGCAAGTTTCCTTACAGGTATGTACTTATAACTTACATCATTACAACCAAAATTACTGTTTTTTATTGCTATAAGCTCTAATCTGATCTAACGGTCGTTTCAATGTTAATTACGAAAATTACTCTATTTAGAAGTGTTCTATTCCTTTATTTTTCAGGAGTCGGATGATATTTTGCTTCCAAGAGACATCAGATGGCAATGGCGACGTCACAGCATTCTTTGGAATGTGCACCCAAGAATATGGGGAAAACTGTTCACCTCCAAATCGGAATACAATTTACCTATCAATCATCGACAGTGTCCACCTTGTCGAAGTTAATCCAACGTTTAGGCGAAACAAAATCTACTTCTCGGTTATTCTAACCTACTTGAAGCTCATGACCCGGTATGGCTTTGTCAATTGCTATCTATGGATGTGCCCGCCAGCTACGTAAGTTTGTGGAAAAGTATTTTTAGGTAATATTAAGCATTCGCTTTTTTTCATTTTTATTTATTTATGTATTTTTGTTGCAAATTTTAAGACGCGACGCAGAATATATATTTAATAAACGGCCTGACAACCAGAAATTAATCACTCTCACAAAACTGAGAAAGTTCTATAATGAATTGCTGACCGTGGGTAAAAACGATGAACAACCGATCGAGAAGTTCATGGTATGTGCTTTCCTACAACAATTACCATAATTTTCTATTGTTTGAAATGAATTTTAAAAAAATGACTTGTTTGAAAAAATAAATGTGAATTAATGATTTGGTTTTGATACAGAACTTGATAATTTGTTTCTATACTTTTCAGACTCTACATAAATATCTGAAGGAGATCACGGCGACGGATGTAAATCGCTTTTATACAGCACTCCCTCTATGTGAAGAAGATTATTGGCCTGATGCCATGACAACGGCCATTACTGACTTTCAGGCTGGAAAAATGCCTGTATGTTAATTGTGATTTTCAATGTCTTCTTGTCATCATGTAATAGTTATGCTGAGAGATACTAATTCAGTTTTCTTGTTTGTTTTGCAGAAGCCGAAGCCGAGAAAGAATGTGGCCGATCTACTGACACGGCCATCGGACTGGATCAGATATGACTTGATGTGCCAACTGAGCAAAAACAAAGATTTCTACTTTGTGAAACTCAAGCCCACCACCGAGGTACGATTCACTTTACTTTAAAGATAATTTTTGTTTCTTTTTAAATTTTCAAGGGAATCTCCAATAATAGCAATAGCAATAACTCTAAAAATTGATTTCCATCCTACAAATGTTCGTCCACTTATGCACAAAGATACACACCAAAAGTCGAGTCAGGGGTAATGAATTAAATATGCAGGTCCACAAACCATACTTATCGAACTTTTGTGTTCAGCGAGAAAAATTAATTTTTTAGTATTGGTTTGCCGACATTACTTCTATCGATAGGCCAGACTCAGACAGCCGAAGCCGAGAAAGAATGTGGCCGATCTACTGACACGGCCATCGGACTGGATCAGATATGACTTGATGTGCCAACTGAGCAAAAATAAGGATTTCTACTTTGTGAAGCTCAAGCCCACCACCGAGGTACGATTCACTTTACTTCAAAGATAATTTTTGTTTCTTTTTAAATTTCCAAGAGAACCTCCAATAATAGTAATAGCAATAACCCTAAAAATTGATATCCATCCTACAAATGTTCGGCCACTTATGCACACCAAAAGTCGAGTCAAGAGTAACGTAAACGAATGAATTAAATAAGCAGGTCCAAAAACCATACTTAGCGAACTTTTGTGTTCAGCGAGAAAAATTAATTTTTTAGTATTGGTTTGCCGACATTACTTCTATCGATAGGCCAGACTCAGACCCTTATTTGGAGGTAATCCAACGTGTAAGACTTCTCTCGCTGCGATAATGCGTTGTTCTTAATTCTTGTGCATGGGGTTCTATATGAAAATAGTTTATGCGGTGCTTTCAACGTACATATTTAATATTTGTTTTTGTTCTTAAATAAAAAGTAAAAAATATTGTTTTTCTCAGGTGCCGTTATTTGACGCTATACAACTGACAAAACTTGACTCGCGTGACAAGATTGTCGAGTTTTTCCGTGAAAATGACCTAAAATTCTGTGATCTCAAGAATGGCGTGTACAGTTCTAAGCAGCTTCTTTTCTCCATGTTCTTCGATTCGTCAAC
>JAHZMX010000545.1:0-14441 GCA_027743895.1 Seira musarum
TTTTTTTTCTTGCAAAATGCAGTCTCCAAGTGCCTGAAGCATTTCGTTCAAAGAACTTTTGTGAATGACGTTTTCCCTTTAAAAAAGTACAAAGTCAGTGCAGACTTTGTGGTCAGTGAAATAACAACACAGCAAAGTTGGTTTTGTTTGAGTGAGGAAAAAAAATCAGAAAAAGAAGTTGGACGGGACGAGGACATTATCTGCAAAATAATAGCATTTTTATTATTTGTATGTTGCAATTCACTTCTCGATATAGCATTAATATTTTATCGAAAAGAGGATCACTGTGATTTTAGCAATTAGTTTTATTCTTCTCAAATATATTTTATGTCGGTAGAGGGAGAGGTGAATGAAGAGAGAAATTAGCTTCTTCAATACGCTCCTCGTAAAAGAATTTGTATGGATTTGCTCTTGATCTCATTTGAGCTCATTGACTTTATCCTCAAAATAAAATATTGCCCTTTTTCGTACGGATTTTTATTGCTATGAGTAAGACCATTGTATTGTAGCACTAACGAAGAGAGCTCTCATAGGAAATCGTTTTAGTTTTGCTCAGCTACTTTACAAAATATTTTGCAACTTGCGATTGCTCTCTGTTCATACAACTCTGTTCAATTTTTTCTTGAGAATTTTGTTCAAACACTCTATTCCAGTCAAGAACGAAAGGAAGGGTGAACATTTGAATAATTTAAAACTGATTTTGAGTACGTATGTTCGTTCTTCTGTGTATAACCATTATTTTCTATTGTAATTTAGATTTATTTTTTGCCTTTTTATTGTATAATTTTACGACTCAATCTTATTCCATTTTTCGTTCTGAAAGAATGTGTGAGTAAATGTTGTTTGATGTGTGACAAAACATACCCATTCTTTTGCAGCTAGCTGGTACACTCACAAGTTTGGCAGAAATAGCGAGATGCTGTGCAAAGATTCTCAGTCAGTCATTCAGCAAAAGATTTTTAGATGGATGGAGGGGAATAAGTTATTTCAGAAGGGTGAGGAAGTCGCCTATATCGTCTCACAATCATTCGTTTCATTTTTATAAAATCCAACATTATCTTCTTCCTTCTGGAGCTCCTCTTCGTCAGCAGAAAGAGAGAAAAAAGATATTACATAAGTGGTCATCAGATCAGCCACCGGCACCAGTTCCGGGTGAATAGAGAAAGGAGGACTTCTCAAACAATCTATTTAAGGATGCAGAAGAGAGTTTTTCTTGGAAATTTACTTTTCATAAGTACCTGGGTTTGAGTGAGTGGGCTTAATACCCGTTATTCTTCCTTTCAACACTCTCTCTTTGCAATTTCCCCCAAAATATTCGTCCTCCTTGATGATGACGATGATTTGGGCTAAGACGGTGGCAAACAATTTTTTTTGTCAAATTTTTACTCCCTCTTAACGTTCGAGTGATGAAATACTTTGAAGATACTCAATAACTTTATACTAGTTAATTTGTGTGAGTGGATATTAAATGTTGTAAATCATCATTGACTGACTGAAAAAAAACATCGATGAGATTTTTATTTGACAAGGTCTTTTTATTGTATAGTGTGACCTGGACCTGACCTTTCTTATCCATATTTCCTGACCTTGACTTTCTTTTGACTTCCCAGTATAATAATCCTCATTTCAGTCTTCGTGTAATTTTGAATTCTTTCCTTGTTTTTGTAATTGTTTTAAAGATATGTTTAATGGATGTGATTGCAAATGATGGTTAGAGCTTTTTGCACCTTGTACCTATATGCGTACTCCTTTGAAAAGTGGTTTTACACTCGTAGATTTTTTCATACGTTATAAATTGGATTTTCTCTGAATGAGTTTTTGAGCTGTCTTTCATTATTGTTGTTTTTAATATTAGCGTTGCGTATAATCTTTTTACAATTTTAAATGAAGAAACTCATTCGTATATGTAAACCCTGTTTTTAGTAAAAGCGTTGAAAGACACTAGTCGGTATATTTTATTCTATGATTTTTCAACCCTCGCAATCTTTCTTGATTGAGATTATTAGTATTAGTGGGAGAAAAGATTGTTCGTTCCACGTCAATTATTTTTAGGGGCTTTTAGGATCAAGTTGATTTTCAAGTTTTTGCTCCTCGTACAAACACTACTGGGCTATTGCGCGTTCGTGTGTTGAAAAATACACATGTTTTTTTGTTATTTTTGCAAATTATTTCCTGGTTTACAATTGAGGCGGAAAGGGAACAGGATCTAGAATTTTGCATTACTTATTGTTAGCGTATTCTTTCGCCTTCTCATATGCACTTATTATTATGCCAGAAGAAATGTATGGGATGGGGTAAATCAAAGGATTAAGGATGACTTGGCACAAGTAAAAAAAATACGTTTCGGTACTTTTTAAAACTTGGTAAGATAAGGGTATCTTTGGGGAGTAAAAAAATTTATTGAGTGTTCATTGTTCTATTTTTTCTTCATATCTTGCATTCCTTCGTTTGCTTTGGTAGCATCACCAACTATTTAAGAAGAGTTGGTTCGATAAGTACCCATCAAATTTCCTTTCCTTTAACATTTCTCCGGAATTTTCAATTCAATTTCCTTGCGTCAAATCTCTCTTGAGTTAGAGTGATTTAGGTGAATTCGATCACAGTACCTATACAGCAGGTTACCTATTATTTAAAAAAGGTCATCAGCATGCAGCATGAGCTCATCTGATTGTCATCATCATCTAACCGTGTGGAACGTTTGAGTGTGGTGATGGTGGTTGTGCGAATTTTGATTGTTTCCTGTACGGAAAAAAGTCCCATCTACACACATCTTATCATCAGCATCAGCCATCATGTTCATCAAATTCCCGTTTATTTTCTTGAAAAACGTTTTGCCATCATGCCAGCATGTCTTAGACACGCACGGTTCGGCCAACATTTTTTTGAAAATTACATAGTCAATCAGTCAGAAGACAGCGTGATTATGGCCACAGATGAGTACCAGAGCTGCGTTTGTAGCGTTTTAGCAATTAAGTTATAAATGCATTGTCTGGTACGGCATCTGTCGCTGTAGTTCTACAATCATGATTTTGTCAAATAATTTTGAATTGCAAAACTTGGCCATTTTATAATCTTCGATGGAGTTTTCTCCCCGAGGATATAATTAGGAAGAGAGGGGGAAACTAGTTGGAGGAGCATCGCTTTTTTATTTTGGAGGTTATTATCGTGGTACTTGTGGTGGACCAAGTGATTTTTAAAAAGTGTGATTGTGCAATTCAAGAAAATATATGAATCCATTTAAAAATTTTTCACCATTTTTTGCAGGTTACTATTTGTACATAGTAAATGTAAATAATTTCTTTTCAAAACAAAAAAAAAATTTAAAAAGTTAGTTCTTTGTAGAAACATTTATTCAATGTGACATTGAATCAATTTTTCCTTTCGATTAAATGACAAATAAAGTACAAAGAATTTCTTTCTATCTATGTAAACGTTTGAAAATTAGTTGGCCGAGCCTTTTGCATATTCATCAATTTCATAAATCGCTGCAACATCAAAACTTGTTTAATTAAGTAATTTTCCTTTTCATGTTCGTACCGCCATTTATAAATAAGGACATAGCGCAAAACGAATGAAAGAAAATTCTAAATTATTGCAAATATAAATCCATAAAAAACTTAATTGAATGAAAAAATTGCATTTTCTCATGACTTATTGCATACAAATTGAAGAAAACTTAAAAGGGAACTATAATTTTCATTGATATCGCAAAGGATGTTAACCAACCGATGAGAAAGCTAGATAAGACTCAACCGGGAAACTCGCTTCTTTGGCAGCATGTGAAAAATTGCTACATATTCTTTCGCAGTACAAATTACAATCTCAGAATGGGTTTTATCGCATTACCTTGTATTGGCATTGGCATTTTGATCGCATTTCCTCTTTCCCTTCGCATTATTATGAAGACCAACTTTGGTTAAACAACCACAACGGCAGAATCCGGAAGTACTTTGAAATCATGTGTCTTCTAGTTTTCATACATTCTCTTTTTAAGCCCGTAAGGAATCATACCTCTGAGAATCTTTTTTTTTATCAGGTTCATCTCATTTTTTTTTCTTCAAGAAATTCAAGAGATTTAGGATAAATAGTGGGCAAAAGTACCCTCACACACATTTCATTTGTTAACAACGAAGTCCTATCTGATTTTTTCACTTGGGAAAAAGCAAGCAAGTGCATTGGCACAAGGAACACTGCAATGTGATTTACAAAAAGTATCATGCATGAGAAAACCGTAAGTAAATGAACGCTTTTTAATGTACCATACATACCATACAGCTACAACGGTTTTGTAATTCAAAAATTTTAAAGGAAAATATACATGAAGGAAATTGGTTGCCCTCTCCAAGATCACTCAAGTTATGTGATATTTTATGGTATATTTAGATTCATTAAGGTTTCAACAAAGACCCAAAAGATTCAAACCTGGCATTTTTTGTTTCTTGTTATGTATGTATGTAATTTTGAAATCCCAGTTTATATTACCTACTTATAATAATATCGATCTTTCAAGTTTTGACGAGATGTAACTGCACGCAAATCATACATACATAGTTGTGTAATTAGAGAGGAAACTTTACCGTAGAATCACGTAACGAAGCCGCACGTGTGAAGAAGAACAATGCAAGAAGAAGTGTTGAAACCAAAATGGTTTCACGGTTATAAAACAAAGCTACGTGTCATAACGCAACATATGAAAAAAAATGATAAAAAATTACAGTTTCTCCTTATTTCTAACTCACTTAAAATTTCGCCAAGTCTATGAAAGCTAGCCGTATTGATTTTTTCACATCGTCTAAATTTTTTGATTGATTTCAGCGTTAAGCACTACAGGAAAAAGAGTTTTAATAGAAAAAAAGTGGGCATAGTCGACACGACAGGGAAGCCATTGTGGTGTATGCACATAGGTAGAACATCAGTAGTGAAACACAATCGGGAAAAAAATATGTAATATGAATAGTGTTAGGTGGAATGGAGCGTGTGTCCTTGTAAAACCTCGCGCCGTCATCGTTGATGATGATGGCATATTATTGACGTTTGTGTTCGAAGGTTGTATGCCGAAATACCTACTTTTTCCTTGATATTACTCTAGCCGAACGACCATTGCTTTTTAAAAAAGTTATTCCTCTATTGTGTATGGCCCTTTTGATGCTTCCAAGAGAGAGAAAAAAATGATTGGGCGTGATTTAATACTAATCGCAAGGTTCCATTGTAGCCATCCCCTTCATACCTTTTTTGCTCGATTTTCGCACAGAAATAACAACCATATTTTGCTTATGGGTACGTCGTCGACAGAGGATTTTTTTCCGCCTAGTCCACAGTCCATCTCAATATGTGTATTCATGTGCTTATTCCACTTTTTACCATGCTTTGTAGTCTAGTCAAGTTTTTCAAATGTGTGTGGTGTTGCTGGCGTTTTCAGGTTGACTGACGTATTTACTAAAATGGAGGAAGCGTGTAGGTGGACGACAAATGGAGGGAAAGAATCGAAAGTGGGATAATAAAATATAAAGGGAGAAAAAAAGTAGGTAAAAAGGAAGAGATTACATATTTGAATGGATGTCGTTTTTATTACCTCCAGAGTCAAACATCGCACCACCAGCAGCAGTTGAGGCTTAAGGCTTTTTGTAGATAATAGAGAAGCTTCCCGTAAAAACTTGCATTAAATCGTTATCATGTTTGGGCATGTGGTACACTTGAATTGAGATTATTGTATAAAAACATGTTAAATGGAATTTTTCGAAGCTATAACTTTTTTCCCCACGTCCCCTTTTTATGTCCAATGTTCCGTGTTGAGAGACATGTATGCAGAAGCGAGATGACATGCGACAATAAACATTCCATATAAAAAACGTTTTATTGAGGATATTCTCATTCCAAGAAGAAGTCTAAAGTTATTTTCCAGGATTGGTGGAAGCGTGAGGAATTTTTCGCGGGAATTGATTTCTGTCAGTTTTAGAATCAGCTTTATTCGTTCGTTTCAAATAGAAAAAATGAAAGATGACATTTAACGGCAACAGCGGCACATGCTACGATTTAAACCGGATGGACACGATTGTTCGGAATGGCATGGAGAAAATCGACGATTTCTTGATACGGTCACATATTATAACAAGTTTCATTACATACAGGACTACCAGACGATGGTATACATATTCCAAGCAAAGAGGATGAATTCATCCTCTAAATTACTTTTCTCGTCCATGTCATCCTGCTTTCAAAGTAAATTGCAATTTATGCTTGCGTGATTCGTAAAGTCGATTCAGATAAAAAAATACGCGTGTCAAACGAACGTGAACCTTTTACCTTTAAATACATTGGCATATCAGAGCTGTTACCCATTTTAACAATAACAACTTTTGTTCGAAGGTCAGCGAATTTTTATTTATGGATGGTTTTAACCAGTTGGATGAATTTTTGCTGGCAATCTTTCCAAAAATAAAATAATAGGAGCGCCTTGAAACAAACGTTTTGCTGGAAAAGTATGAGTCGTAAAAAATCGAGCTGTTTTGTTTTATTTTTTGTTTCTGCTAGAGTTGAATAAAGCCTTTGCTTCGGGAGGTAGTACATTTATGCAACATGGATTCTTTTAGGCTACAATGTGTGGATCTTTGTCTTATCATCTGACTATGAGTCATGTTGTGATTTCTTTAATGATACATAACACTTATTATGATGATGATGCGATACTGGCTTTATACACATGAGATTTTTTTTCCTTAAAAGCCGTTGAATGTCGTAATTTGTAATTATCTCACGGGAGCAAAACTACCATGAGCAGTTGGCAACAGAGTAGGTGTATTTTGCATAAACTTAATGCACGCGAAAAATATTCCCTACATTGAAAATAAGAAAAATTGTAGGTATCATCACCATCATAAAAAACTAACCGTTCGGTTTGTGTATTGTGATATTTGGTTTACGATAAAGGAAAAGAGACTGACAATTTTTGCATGAGCATTATAGAGCACACAGTACTTGCATTTTTGTATTAGCTATATTGTACACGTGGAGTATCAAGACCTTCTCTTGTGCTCTTTGGAGGTACGCAAAGTAGATTTGGATTGGCAAATGAAAGTCAGAAAGCCATAGTCGGCTAGAGACATGGTCACGCACAACTCAACTCTTGTAATAAAACATTGATGACTGTCGAGTGGATTGGATGTGATGTGACACGGAAAATACGGATGTTTTCTGCACACATCTATGCATTTTGTCCCATGATCACCATCACGAAGCCTATGGAGAGTTGAAGAAGTATGAAGAGTTAACTTTAACCACCGCGTTGTCAAAATATTAAAAAAATGTTTTTACACTGCGGTACAAGTATTCAATTACCCATGATCACCATCACGAAGCCTATGGAGAGTTGAAGAAGTATGAAGAGTTAACTTTAACCACCGCGTTGTCAAAATATTAAAAAAATGTTTTTACACTGAGGTACAAGTATTCAATTATAATATGCAATGGCTCCATTCTCCACTCATATTTTTTACTGTGTCCTTGTCCTTGCATGTTTTATTGCGATGAAATGATGACGATGATGATGATTACGATTAATGTGCTAAATAAAAAGAATATACGATGAAGATGATCGTGTTGTAATGGATGAATAACTCATCTTTAGATATTCGCCAATGTACTTATCCTTCCGTGAGCAGTGAGATTTTATTCAGGCGCTTATAGAAATCTACTAATTAGGTTAGGACTAATTTAGATATCATTTTATGTAAGATAGTTTGGAATACGTCAGAATAACTAACCNTCTTCACTCATATTTTTTACTGTGTCCTTGTCCTTGCATGTTTTATTGCGATGAAATGATGATGATGATGATGATTACGATTAATGTGCTAAATAAGTAAAAAGAATATGCGATGAAGATGATCGTGTTGTAATGGATGAATAACTCATCTTTAGATATTCGCCAATGTACTTATCCTTCCGTGAGCAGTGAGATTTTATTCAGGCGCGGATGGAAATCTACTAATTAGGTTAGGACTAATTTAGATATCATTTTATGTAAGATAGTTTGGAATACGTCAGAATAACTAACCAACTTTCGAGGTATTTGTTTTACCATTTTGGGGGACGTTGGGAAGTTATAACGGACCATTTGTTTCGTGTAGATTTCAGCAGTTAAAAGTAATTCTTCAGAAAAACATTTAATGAATGCCACTATAAGTTTTACAAACGCATTTGAACAATTTGCTTATGCTTACACCATGCGTATAAATCGAAATTCGGACGGGAAATTCAGTTTTGTCCGTTCTTTTTCTTTTGTTAGTTTTGTGACAAAAAACATTTTGGTTTTTCAATGCGTTTTTAGACTAGAAGAAGGAAGGAAGTGAGGCAAATGATTATATTTCAAATTATCCCATAGCTTGTTTATGGCTTATGTTTCCTCATAAAACAAGAATAAAATCTCATATTACTTACATCTCATGGATATTAAGGCAGAAAAACAAAACTCATCCATTTCAAAGCAGGAAAATCCTTTCGTTTAGAGCTCTTTTACTCTTTAAATTTTGTTAAATGCTGCGATTTTCTTGGAGGTTTGAGACAGTGAATGAAACAAAAACTTTTTACGATCCTAATGTAATTTCTCCCTAAAACAAAGGCAGAAATGATAAAAACTGCTTTTATGAAAATAATGAAATCCTTGTATTTAATGACGAGTATAAAAATTAGGGAAAAAGTTCTTTTATGTCAATGGAAAAAAACATGTTTCATAAGTTCTCTGTGTATGATTCTCATTTCTTGCTGAAAAAATTAAATCTAACTACATACTTTCATACAATTGGAAAAACGTTTCACGGATAAAAGTAATGTTTGTAGGACTCCAACTAAAATAATTGTTACTTTATGTTTTCCTGTTTTAAATTGATTTTTCTAAGTTCAATTGCAAACATTACACGTCTCATTCATATCATATGCATGCCTCCATATATGTAGGGTACCTGCATTGCAGATGTTGGAATGTGTTAGGCTTTAACTGACTTTATACGATTCTCAGTTTTCTCAGAAGAAAAGCTGTACGAAAGAAGGAAGATCGGCGTGTGTTTTGGGGAAACGTGGTAATTTTTGGGACTTCTTTTACGTTACAAAAAGCCAAGAGCAGGAGTGGGGATAATAATGTATGCCCGTGTACCTAAAAGCATAGTTTCTAAAGAGGCAAAACCGCATGGCATCAAGAAAAACAAAAAGAATTACATTGTATATCTCCGCTTCCTGAAATTACGAAGGGTTAGCTCATCTCAAAAACTTCTCGTTTCTTTTGCCTTTTTTACTTCTTGGAATGAAATTCAAGCCAAGATTCAAGATATACATTCGTCTTTGGTGCCCTTTCTACGTCTCTCATTCCTTCAACACAATTTCTCACTCACGCTTTACTAGACAACATTACGTAATTTTTCTTTCTAATTCCATATCAGTGCCTATTGTCCTTGGGGTTTTTCGCGAGTGGAATAAAAAGAGCAAAAAAGCGAAGATGTAGAAGTAAGTGGCTGAAAGAAACTTGTCTTGTTAGAATCCATTTTGTACCTTTAGAGTCTTTTGGGAAAGCTAGGCTACAGTATGGTACATTCTGAATAACAGACCATCCCATACAGAACTGGATATTTTTGCTTCGCCGTTGCTAATTCCTCTGGATTGCTTAAATTTTTATCATCATGTTCCATTTTGATCCAAAGCTTCAAACTCTCGGTACGATTGTACTATAATATTGTTATTTCTTTGCTAGAAATCATGTAAAGAGGGCTAAAGTATGCAACCGTTTACTTAATTTAATCATTACTCTGATGAGTTTGTAATGTAATGAAAGTGGAATGTGTAATAATTTTTGTTCTATCGTATAACCTTTTGATGCTTTGATTTATGGTATTTATTTCTGATCTATCCACATCAAAAAGTAGAATTAATTTTAAAACTCCTGAAGACCCCCTACACTAGCATCAATCTTTACTCTGAACTCCTTTCGAGTCTTTTGTAACATATGGAAGCAAAAGCCTGATCCGGTCGATCTAGAATTGAATCCATCTTTGAATTCCGAAATTCGTAATGAAATTGAGACGAACTGAATTGGTTTACATTTTGAGCAAGAATTTCTCTTTATGTCGCTCTGAACTTTTTGCAAATGGGTTGCCTACCTGAGTTACGGTTTTGCAGAATTGAATGAGCATTGGCTGCTATAGTAAAGATGCTTTTCTGCATTCTCTGCATCAATCAAAGGCATTTTGCTCTCGTCACGTTACAGGGAAAATGTGAGTATTAAAGAGGGAAATCCTGGCTATCAAAATGTGGGGGCATCATGCCTCATTCCATCACATTTTTAAAAAACGTGATTTCACCAAAAATGTGGCAAAGATAATATAGCTGAGACTGATAATATACAATATATATCGCATTCCATTTGAATCTATTTTAAACTTCCGATCGATCGAATTCATGTGAGAAAACGTTGTTGCTGTAATTGGAAATTGCAAACAGAAAGAAGACTTTTTGATTATCGTCATAACCAGCAGAAAATGGAATATGAATCAGAATTACTTTCTACTGTTCTGTTGTTATCTTTTATTACTTATATTCTAAAGAGTTTCTTGATAAAGGCTAAATGTCTAAAATTAGAATTTATGTTTTCATTAGATTGCATGAATTGAACATATTATCCAGTTATTGCATGCATCTAACAATAGCAAACCAATCCCAACGCGATATCATTGCTCTGGTGTATTTGTCTGTTTGATTGACTCACAAATCTACTTGCTCCCCTTTTTCTTTTCTCCGTCTCATGCATAATATGCGTCATCCACTTCTATCATTTTAAACTTTCTTAGCTCCAGGGCTCTATTTCACGGAAAGTACTTTCTTCCTGTCTAAACTAGATCACGTTGTGTGACAGATGGAAAAAGAAAAGCAACAGTTATGAGAATAGCAAAACGAAATAAATGTAGTATGCGAAGTGTCATCAGCATCAACTTGTTAGTTCTTATATTAGAAAGTAATGAAGCGTGATATCAAAATTCCCCTTCCACGTTTCCATGAATTGACGGTAAACGTAGGAGTTGATCTTGTGAAATGACATAGGACATGCCATGGGATTATTGTGACGAGGAGAACATGTTACTAATATTGTTCCGAAAATAGCAATGTGATGCCGATGTTTTACGTGATAGGATAACTTTCACTCATCTTTCGTAACGGTCCATGAGTCGTTATTGTTTGACGTAAGTAAATTGTTTCAAGATTGCTAGCAGACACAGACGTTTTTATGTGACGCACTAGAGAGATCATAAAATTGCTATTTGATTACTTACGTAAAACAAAACCATAATTAAAGCCGTCTACGACTGTGCTGTAATTTATGGCGATATAGGCATTTTGAGTTTGGAATCATGCAAATGCAGGTATCGAATCTTTGGTGAGAATGCGAAAATAAATAGTTTCTAGCAACATCTCTAACAAAATACTCTTCAAATACAGTGGTATCACATAATACGATGATTCATAAATGATGCTGAAACGTTGATGTCGAATTTGCAAAAGCACTTGGTCACATTAATGCGTCGACCCTCCGCAGTAGTTGTTCTTTATAGGTACTTTTGTTTTTACTTCAAGTAGGTTCGGAATGTTGGCTACCAAGGATAAGTTTTTTTGCTAGACATCACGGCATCGTCTGATGTAGACTCATTNAGGTATCGAATCTTTGGTGAGAATGCGAAAATAAATAGTTTCTAGCAACATCTCTAACAAAATACTCTTCAAATACAGTGGTATCACATAATACGATGATTCATAAATGATGCTGAAACGTTGATGTCGAATTTGCAAAAGCACTTGGTCACATTAATGTGTCGACCCTCCGCAGTAGTTGTTCTTTATAGGTACTTTTGTTTTTACTTCAAGTAGGTTCGGAATGTTGGCTACCAAGGATAAGTTTTTTTGCTAGACATCACGGCATCGTCTGATGTAGACTCATTCCATTCCTACTGATGATTCATCTTTCACTTTGTTATTCTACTCGGAACAAAACATTAAGAGCTTAAAGGATATTTTATCCTTTTGTAAGTGTTTAATAGCCAAAATTCCTGGTAGTGACTCACTCCATTTCCGCTGTACTTTTACAATTCTCCCAACACATGTTTGTGTTAGTCAGTGTTCGACCCATCTTCTTTACCAAATGCCGCGTGACAACTTAAGCTCCAACTAAAAAGTAAAGGGAAAGGTCCAGTTTTTGTTTTGGCAAGATAGAGATTGGTGAATCAGTGGGCATGAGTCAGCATACGTATTTTGAGAAACGTGGTGTACAAGTGGAAAGGGATACGTTTTTGCAAATGAGTTGAGTAAAGGCAACTCCGTTTTCTGATTTTTACTCTTGCTCAATACAATTGATTGTGTGCTTTGAAAAGTTTTCGAGTCTTCTGGGAAGTCATATTTTTTCCAATTCATCGTAATTATTATTCCAATATTCTCTCGGACAACTTTTTTTATTGTGATTACTTTCAACCAGTTCAGGTACATATTTTTGAAAGATGTCATCAAGTACATGGGTCTGTTTTACGACGTAAGTACGAAGAATCTAGGCTTATTGGTTAAATCATAAGTCGGACAATGACGATTCATTTTTTTTTATTTTATACAAGTTTTACAGATACGTATGGGATTCCCCTAACCCAAGGTTACTGTGAAGAAGATTATAATTTGTTAAATGTGAACATGAAAATATATGTAGGCACAAAGTCATTACATTGAAACGCATATACATATTTGTTGGACGCATTAATCATCTATCAAGATGATAAAACAAGCGTGGGTAGCATTTCATCCGAAAAAATAATTAGGTTCCAGTCAATTTTAATTTGCAAAGTAGGTGGACTCTTCAAAAAAACAGGAAATGTATAAAAATAGGCTCGAATCATTACTAGCTTCGAAAGTTGATGCAAGCTTTTGTGAAAAAAAATATGTGGGGGTTTGAAGAACTGGAACGATTTCATTAATGAATTTTCCATGAAGACTCATGTTTTACCATTTAGGTGAAAGCTGAGATTTTTTCATTGTCCTTTCAAATTTCCCCCTTGTCTGGTGTAGCGTGGGTTGTTCCAACGAAAAACTTTTTGTGGTGATATTTGCTGAAAAAGTTCGTTTTATAGGGCATCGTTGCGCATTATTTAATGGGATAATAGGTCACAAGAAAGCATGATACTACACAGGTGCTCTTTCCATTGTGAAACACGTAGAGTAAAATGACAGGTTTAGGTGATTCATTAGAGTTTAGTAGTCCCGGAAAGCCTATTTTATTTTAGGGAGAAACAGTAAAACCTCTTATGTTCTTCCAACCAGTTTATTTATTACATGTCACGTCTCGAAACATGTGGAAGCTACATATTATATGCGTATATTTCTCTCTGCCAGTCTGTGTAGCATTCCAGGAAGTGAAAGTATGGGAAATGGAGAACTAATGGAGTTTCTCAGTGGTTTATTATCTTGCAGGCTTATGGCTGAGTATCTTTTCTTTCCGTATGAGTATGGTATCGGTGTCCTTCAACTTTTCACATTTAAGTATGTACCTGTAGCGAATTATCTATCGAGAAGGATACCGTTTATCCATACCCTGGTTGAATGAGGATGATAATTCACGTGGAAGGTTGTTTTTCCACAAATACTATAATGAGAAATTTTCTATTAATTTAGCCACATGCTGAGCCATTTTATTACTTTTTTGTTGCTGATTAAAACATGAGAGTATTTCATATCGACAATTACTCGGTTGCAAGAAAATGCATGAAGCTTTGGAAGTGCGAGTAGTGCTTTCATCATCACTATTACTTATGTGATCAATGTGTGTTTCATGTTGAAGTGGGCGTATTATTATTCTTTATTCAGTTCTTTGAACTAAAGTACATATTATTATTAAAATGGATTATAATTATAGAATAATTTTCATATGGCATTTTATGCTCGTACGTCAAAAGGTTTGAGTGGATAGTTGTATTTTATAGGCTTTTGGCTTGAGGTAGGAACCTAACTGTTTGACGCAAGTAAAGAAGATGATGTTTGCTTTTTGCGTTGATGATTTGAGTTCCTAGAAAAATAAAAAGAGAATGTAAGGCAGTGCGGTTATTTCTTTATTTTACTTTATGTTGTTTTAGTGGTATTAAAGCCAAAAACTAAGTTTTTTATACGCCGTACATTTGATGGAGCTTTAGTTGCAATCTTTTTTGTTTGTGGTGGTTGAAGAAAGGGTTCTAGTACGCCTTTGGGTGAAAGGAATTCCGATTTTTTATATTCCGTTCTTGCAGAGTATATTTTTGTACGTTCTGGGAATCGTAATGCGTGCATAATAATGAATAAAGTTTACCTATCACGTACGTTGTAGTAGAGTGAAAGTACGAGGAATCTGAGAAAAGAAAATTATGAAGTTTTGGATGATATAAACTAAACAAATA
>JAHZMX010000546.1:0-13571 GCA_027743895.1 Seira musarum
AATGTTTCTTCACAGCTTCACTTAAATTTAAATCAACTGGTTTTTCTTGGACTCGTCTAATTTAAACAAAATCCCAAGTTTCGTTTTTTTGAGAACTTTATTATTTAAACCCAACACAAAGTTGCACTTTGTTTAAACGAGAACGCATTCAATATTATAATTGATTGATTTTTTTCTGTCTTCCCTCGCATCAGTACGTGCACTTATTTGGTCCGATCGATATTCCACGTTTCATTAAAAATTCAACCTTGTGTTGTGTGTGGCATAGTGTCCCACAAAAAATACATTTTTCAGCGCATTAATGGATTATGAGTTCACTATTTTTAAGGGTTTTTTTTTCTGGAGGAGTTTTATCCAGCACGCGTGCTTTTACGTAGTAAACTTCAGTATTGTGTCGTATCGTATCGCACCCAACACAACACACGCGTATGCAGATTGCAGGAGATTGTTTACAAAAAAACCGTACGTCCGTAGATATTTATTATGTAATGTAGCAAGGACGTAGGAAGAGGGATCCCGGTGATGGATCGTTATGATGTCTAACCACCTCTACCACAGGAGGAGCAGCAGAGATTGCGATTGTAAACACTTTTCCCGGATGAAACACAAGCACAGGAAGATAGTCAACGATATTTGTATAATCAGAGGAATATGACAATGACAAGAGAGAAGGCTGATGTTGATGTTGCTGGAGAACAGAGTTTTCCATAATTAAGCCGCTGCTACAACTACCACAGCCACTTCCTTTCCAAGAAGATGTGCTTGTTTACTAGTGTCAGCAATTGAAACACAAACACTCGGGAAAAATCCAATTTTCTCATGAGCTGCTGGACAACCAGTGATTCTGTTACCCTCCATTACACAATCAAAGAAGAAAGAGGAGAACAGATCACCACACCAGAGGGAGGAGAAGCGATGAGGAAATAATCAATTCAATTGTCACAATTCCAATTGACTGTCCAGGCAATATTGCGGAAGTATTTTTTTTTACTTTGGAGAAAACAACGTATGTATTCCCTCTTTCACTAATTCCATGAAAAGAATATAATTCACAATCAAATAGCACCATTGATCTTCATTGAACACTCTGAAAATATATGTAAGCAATCACACTTTTCCTTTCCTCTTTCCTTCCAATGAAAATTAGTTTTTTTTCTAATCAAGCTGAATAGAAAAGAAAAATCCTTTCCTTCCTTCCTTTCTCCAGGAGGAGAAAAGGAATCAAAATTCCAATCCAATCCAATTCGATTCACACTACACACGAGTAAGACTCGCGAGAGCTCAGAGTTACAACAGTCCGGTCGAGTCACACAAGAGAAAATGAAGATGAAAAGGGTATGATGCTCAGCAAAAACACACGAGCAAGGCATACACCACCATAGAAGAATAGTACCACCACCACTACCATCACTACACAACGTAACTCCACTAGCCTCACATTTTACTACGGCCATACAAAAAGGAATACAACGAGTGAGCGAAAGAGAGAGGAGCCTTTTTTTACCCCAAAAAAATAATATGAACCTATGCTAGAGGAACTACTCCAACTCCAACTACGCTCTCGAGATACCCTTTCTATTTTGACATGGCATGACATGAACAAGAATCGAATGAATCCACTATAGCCATAGCGAAAAATATCTGTGAATTTGTGAGCTCGCAGCTCGCTCTCTCTCTTTCTATCTGTCTTCATGTGCCTTATGGCATTCCATCGCAATCGCATCGTATTTACCTTAGGCATGCCTGCCTGCCTACCTACTTATAATATTTATTCTTTATATTTTATTCATGATAAATGGGCTTCGCAAATTTTATACATTTTCTGCAGAATCTCTTTCTCCCCGCAAAGAATACATAGAGCCAGAAAGTCAAACACATGACTTGCTTAGGTAAACGTTTTCATCTTGTCTCCCTTTCTCATCACATCGCATCACATCACAATGCAATGCAATCGCAAATCACAAATCGCGATTCTGATTGTGATTGTGAGAATACTAAGTATAAATATGGTATCATGAATGATGCATAATTCTCAAGCCAAGTCGCACCACTTACTTTACTTACCACAAAATTTTTGAATTCTCTTTTTCGAAAAGAGTAACAGTAATAAAAAATGTGTGTTCTACAATACAATACAAAATACAATAGAAATAGGCAGTAAGTAGTAGTAATGCAGTGAACAGAGCAGAGCTCATGTGATGATGTTAGTGCATATGATTTTTATGGCTTGAGCTACTATAGCTATGCTGCCGTTGCTATTATTATTACAGGCGAAGAAAAAGTAAGTCAGCAAAGCAAAGTCTTTTTAGTAGGTCTCTCCTGCTTTTGGCTTGGGAGCAACGAACGAAAGCAAGCCAAACTAAACTAAACAGCCAAAGCGATGCGATGCGATGCTTTGCCATTTGCCACACAAAAACTTGGGCATGAAAAATATATATGTGAACATTTACTATTAGAAATGCCCAAGTCCTTCTTGCCTACAGTGTAAGAATTTTTAACACGACAAGCGAGAAAATAAAGCAAGTACACCAACACCAAACCACCACACTCACTTTATCTACTCCATTCAGCTTTGAAAAGAGTACAATAGAAAAACAGGTTTTTCTTTTGAAAGATATGATGATTATTTTATGAAAAAATAGAGATTTTTTTTTAAAGAAAAAAAATCTTAGAAAACTGTATAGGTTGTAGTTTTGTAGTTGTAGAATATTTTTTTAAAAAATAAAATAAAATGAGTGGAGTGAGTGAGCGAGTGCATAAGGCAAAAAGTGTATCTCATCTTTCAAGTTGTAGATTTTCAAAGGAAGATGTAATGCAATGTAACAGGAGGAGTGATCTTTTTAGTTGATGATATAATAGCAATGTTGGTCAGTGGTATGCTTTGGTCTGATCTGGTCTCCCCTGTTTTCGAAAAAAATAAACTCGTTTCTCTCCATTTTGCATCTTTAAATTATAATGGATGGAGGTTCAGTTCAGTTACTCCTTTGCAAAAAAAAAAATGGTTTGGTTTGGGTGGTTTGTACGAGTTCATGCATTGAATAAATGATACGAAAAACGCATAATATAAACTCTGCAGTAGTGAAGCGAAGCAAAAGGCAGAACCAGTAGCAAATAGCGTATTTCTTTCTTTCTCGTGTTCCCCCAGAGGAGAAGAAAATCCATTCTTTTGTATTGTATTTCATTGCATTGCACACACGAAAACGAAAGACACAATGGTAGAAAAAGAAGAACGAGAATGAGCAAAGAAGACCTTTTACTTTATAGTCAAGAAAAGGCAATAAAAACGAAGCTCTTTTTGGGGTTTCATCCTCCTATCCTATCAACCAAACCATAGTCAAGAAAAAGGACTTTTGCGATGCAAGCATGCCGGCAAAAAACGACTCAAAGCGACAACAAACTACTTATTTTGGAATATAAACATTTCCATTTTCTTCTAGAAAAAAACATCGTATTTCCAGTCTAATGCAAAATCGGAATTCGCATTCTTTACGAAAAAAAAATCAAATTTTTAAAGGAACTTTTACCTCGAACATTTTCACTACAAAATACTTTTCGGTCTTTCGGAGAAAATTTTACTATTTTTGCTTTCAAACATTTTCATACTCCTTCACGTATACGTGTTTCTTATCATCGAATCCTAATCATCATCATCATTCCTCTTTTTCGCGAGTGAGTGAACTAAACTAAAGACTGCGTATCTCCTTTTCTCTTCTTCTCTGATGTACATAAGCCATGTGTAATGTTAAAAAAGGCAAACTTAAAAGGGTAAGCCATTTAGAGTTTGCTGCTATGCGGTGCGGTGTAGCATAAGTATTTTTATTCGCCAAACCAAACCAGCTTGTTTCATGTTATTTTACTTCTCTTCTTTTTTTATACGGACTGTTTGATGTTCGTGATGGCGATGATGATGATGATGTGAGTGAACGAGGGAGTGAGCGAACATTTCCTAGTGACACACTTTTCTTCTCCCTCTTACTTACTTACCAATCCAGTTTTTTTCTCCTCTTCATTTTTCTACTTAGGTATAGTCATACATATAGTGCATACGCTTCGCTCTTTTTAAACGTGTGCTTTACTTCCATTGCATTCATATGTATTTGCAAGCTGAAGCGTTTGCAGTTTGCAAACTTTTTTATGAAGTTTTTCTTCACTCATGCCAAGCGGAGCTAAAAAGAGGATGATTGTGTTGTGTTGTAGTGATGATGTTCAGTTAAGTTGAGAAGGAGGATGATCTCTGCACTGAGAGGAGTCAAGTCAATCAGTCAGCCATTTCAGAAAAAAAGAACATGCAAAGTTGAGTTCAGTTCAAAGAGTTTTGTTTACTCAGTTTTTTTTACATTTCAGGATGGATGGATTGATGATGGTGATGATGATCATGATAAGAGTATTACGTGGATGATGATTTTTTGTATAGGTATTTAAATTGAATAATGGGATGTTAAGTGGGGGAAGAACATACAAGCATTTTATAACACAGTTTTGCTAAAATTATAAATTGATTTAGACTTTTTTAAGGTAATTTTTTTGGCATCATGTTTCAGCTGTGATGCGTTCTGATTGGAAATTTACTAGGTGGAAATGACAGGATTATGGCATCAGCAGCTCCCACCTTAATTAATTCCACCGAAATCATTAGAAAACCTTCGCATACATCGAGATCGCGACAGCCTCTTTTATCTCCCCACATTTCAATTAAGAAGACAGGAGAAAGCAGCAGTCCAAACAAAAACTTGAACATCCTCAAGTGAAGTCAAGGGCAAATATGGAAGTATCGAAATGTCCAACTCTCCCAAAGGGAAATTATGATATGGGCGAGGCGTTATTGTTATTACCGTTCACGAACGAAAAATGAAAATAATACATATTTATCTGATAAAATGATGTCATCGTAAAAAAGAGCAATCAAAATCAAATATCGCGAATTACGATTGTGATTGTAGTAAAGAATGTCCGCTCACTTTACTCTCATGTTTTGATTTCGTTTGAAGAAGTGGAATTGCGTTTCCACCTGGTTTGGTTTTTAGTTTGGCTGTCATTTGAAATAATGAAACTTGAAAGGATCCTTTCATCTCCAACTCAAAGGCCGATGCATTTTTTTGGTCTACCCTTCAAAAATGAAACGAGGGAAAATAGAAAAGTGCATAGAAGACCAAACAAATAAACGAGCCCTTTTGTGGTCACAAAATTTTCCTCTTTTTCATTCCTCTTTTGGCTGACTGAGGCGAGATGATTATGATCAAAGGAGAATTAACATTCACCTAATTTCGTACAATTCTTTAGTAGCAAAATAGAAACATCATAAATGCATAACTACCTATTTTACTGTGGATTTGTGATTGCGATTGAAAATTGTGATTATGATCGACTGACTGACTAACGTTGACTTTATGTTTGCATGAATGCACTTTTGAGAAATCGCGATATACTTTATGCATGCATGTGCGATCGCGATCAAGGTTTTCTTTTCGGCCAAAGAAATGTAACCGACTACGCAGCATAATATGTGTATCATTGTCAAAAGAGTAAGCCATAATTTACAAGAAAAAAATTGTGGGGAAATGAGAAAAGAAGGGAAATCGCTTAAGAAAGAACCGTTAAGTTGGCATTTCAAAAAGTACAAATATTTGTTCGTAAATTCCCCTTTTATTTTTGGTACACGTCTTCAACAAGCCGTAATTGGCAACAAAAAAACTAAAGAAAACATTGAACATCGAAATTGTGAATTATGAGTGGAGTGGAGTTGCATGTACCATGCAATAGGACGTGCTTAAAAATGAACTTTTGACGAAAGAGGAAGGATGCATTTTTTCAAATGCAAATTTTTTTGTCGCTTTGATTGGGCATGGGCAGCTCGTTGAGTTCAGGTACTTTGTGTTAGATTGCAAAATAATTGAGATGATGACGAACAAGTTCGATCATTGTGAATTTAATTGAATAACCTACCGGCACTGCAAGAAATGCAACTGAATTGACAAAACAGAAGCTGCATAAAGTAAATGGCGAGGATGTCTCTAGAATTCAAAAAATAATAATTACTCATAAGCATTTCTACTAACAATAACAATGCAATGAGAAATGGGAAAACTTTGATCGTCCATTTCCCTCTTTTATTCTTTTAAGCTAATCACGAGGAGAAGGAGAAATAGTATTTCATTACTATTACGGTATATTTTATTATTCTATATCATTATCGACAATAGGGGTAGGATTATGCGCTTATCTGCAGTTATCTCCTTTAAAGTCAGTGATTAGCAAACATGCATGCATATTTGTTATCATTATCATATCATATCAAAGGTTTTTTCAAAATGAGAGGATGCGCAACTTCCGTTCACACTAGTTTTGTATGAGGTACATCGCACATTCCCGTGAAAATTAAGTCAGTGGGTAAGAAAGCTGATTACATGTGCAATAAATAAAATGAATGCAAAAACAAAACATATATTTGACATTTCAAGGAAGGACCCGCTTCTTGCGTGCAAAATTGATAAGGTAATTTCATTGCATGATTGATGGACTGAAATGTTCTAAGGAAATTTTAAAAATCTAGAATTTTTGATTCCGATTGGGACATACACGAAACGAAATGTTGGACAAAATTTGAAATATAGTTCAAGTGATTTTAATACTTCCAACAATAAAAAAATTAATTCACAGGGACTTCCTCTTAAAAAATAGAGGAAGACGTGGGAGTAAGTACTATGTATGCACATGTGACTTTGATGATTACCTTCGATAAGAAATTACGGATGTAATAAGTAAGGTAGAGTGGAGCGGAATTACTGAAAAAAAAGTTGAAATGCAATGCAGTCTTAATCATAAAAATGATAACCACATCTTAACATTTTTATAATGTAATTCTTAATTAAAAATTTCAAATTAAGTGAGTCATCACCAGTGCATCCTCCTTTAAAGTAAATACTCTGTATAAAAAAGGATACAAATTGCAAACTATTTATATGCAGATGGCAAATTGATTGTTACGCAAAAGTTAGAAGAATGTTTGAAACGGAAGTTTATAGTTTATTTATATTTAAACTTGTCCAAATATATCTTAAGCAAATCCAATTTGAAATTTTGAAATACTTATGTAACAAAAGCGAAAAGGCAATGGATTTGCGTTTCCTGCCAGTTCTACACTAAATTACTCTAAATCATTTAAAAAAATAGTTAAGCGTAATTGAAGGAAAATTAATTTAGAATTTTAAATGATCTTAGAATATAGGCAAGATTGAAGAATACAGACCAATGTGAGCTCAGAGATTTTGAAAAATACAATTTCATTCATTTAATGGATTCCTTTTTTTAATCGGAAGTTAGTTATCTACTAGCAATATTATGGCTTTTATTAAAAAGCGCAAAGTCACATCACATCATTTTCGAATTCTATACATACTTTAGTTCGTCACACGTCTTTGACTACAGGATGTCTACTAAACATTGCAATAAGTATAGCGCACATGAATAAATACCTAAGCATTTTTACATTCACAGTCACACTACCTATAAGATATCAAAAAGTAATGAATCGAGCAATGTTACTAGTCAAATCATTATAGTTTCATAAGGTACTCCTCCAAAATCATAATTAATATTACACATTGTTGCATAACACATAGACTCCTTAAGATCACTCAGATATTCTAGATGGTAAAATCTTGTTATGCTGTCAGAATGCCTACACATTTGTACAAGAATATCTTCGGTTTAAGTATACCTCGTTCAATTTCAACTCAACAACGTAAGCAGTTGTGATTGTAGTATGATAAAAAAATGAATGAAAAGTACTTAAATCCATGTCAATATAAGTACAAATGAAGAAGTCACATTACTTATATCATATCATATCACCTGTCTTGACAGAATGACGAGTTTTCTTCATTTTGTATTTCACACTTTAAGTACGTGCTTCCTTAAAGAATCAAAATTCCTATGAATTTTCCCCAGCCAGTTTTAATTCTGTTTTTAAGGAAAGGACGATTACAAATTACCATTTACCAACCATATTTTTTATCGCAAAACATCATCTGCAACAAAAAAACTTATCTAATTCCGTATTTACAACACTATTTTACAACATCAATAAAAATGAATATTTAAAAAAATATATATCTTTTAATTTTTATTCGTTTCTCGATTACTTTTCGATAAGGCTTTGATAACTTGACACATGCACGACATGACACAGGATATTATTAATAAATATAAGTACAAATGAAGAAGTCACATTACTTATATCATATCATATCACCTGTCTTGACAGAATGACGAGTTTTCTTCATTTTGTATTTCACACTTAAGTACGTGCTTCCTAGAAGAATCAAAATTCCTATGAATTTTCCCCTGCCAGTTTTAATTCTGTTTTTAAGGAAAGGACGATTACAAATTACCATTTACCAACTATTTTTTATCGCGAAACATCATCTGCAACAAAAAAAACTTATCTAATTCCGTATTTACAACACTATTTTACAACATCAATAAAAAGGAATATTTATAAAAAAAAATATATATCTTTTAATTTTTATTCGTTTCTCGATTACTTTTCGATAAGGCTTTGATAACTTGACACATGCACGACATGACACAGGATATTATTAATATGAAGCGAAGCCGTGACTTGACTCTATGACTTCATCGATCGTACCTTATTTTGTAATACGCAAGAGTAAAAAAAATGTTTCTTTTGAACGTATAGACACGTTTTTCTGTTCAATTTCCCCTTCCTTCCTTCCTATTCATTTGAAAAATGTAAACAAGCTTGTATTACATGCATAAGAACTATACTCGGCATCGACATGCAAGTATGTTTCTTTCTTTCCTCTTGTGGGATATTATTGTAACCCTTCAAACATTTTAAATTGAATTGGCTTTAAAGGGTTTTATTTATCAAAAAGAAGCAGAAAAAACTTCCGTTTTTTAATACAAAATAAAAAAACATCCTCGTGTATTTTTATGATTGCATAATCGTAAATTCATAGGCAAAATTTAAACAAGACAAGAAGAAGGAGGAGGAATGGCTCTAGTGGCAGGTAAACAAAGGGATAATGTGTATGATGTCGGAATTATTAATGATATTCAAAATATGTAATATTTTGCATTCAATTTCTTACGCGGAACAATAAAATAGACAAACAACAGGTTTTTCATAGAATTTTCGTACGGATTACTTTTCCTTGTTTTTCATGAAAAATAGCTAAATAAATGCTCATCATTTGTCAGAGAACCGGAAGAAAAACCTAGTCAAAAGAAAAGATATTTTATTTCGCTCTTGAAAAAAGTTTGGAGTTTTTTTCAAGAGAGGTTAATTGAATCAATATTAGTGAAGTCAAAAAGCAACGGGATATACATTTCTTGATTTATTGACAGATCACAAATAAAACTACACAAACAATTATAATTCAACGGAACCTTTCTTTTAATTTTTGAAGTTGAAATAATAATCACTTGTTTTTTTTCGAAAATTATTACGTGGGCGTAGGTAATAATAATGAAACGTGGGAGAAGGTGGTTTTGCAATTTTCTCATTCAGTCTTCCATTCTCATTTCTGCATTTTGTAATTGTCAATTGCGTTTTATTTTTGTCTTGTTTGTTGATTCGAAATCATGTTTCCATCTATGGCCAAACACTAATCTGTACTACCGTTGCAGCATGATTGCATTTTCAAGTTTATGGACAGTAGAAAACAAAGTGGTCCCATCACTTTTATTATTGGACGTGCCACATAATTGACAGTTGAACTGAAAATAAAAATACCGAAACATTTTCTTGACACTTTTTAATCCTTTTATTTTCCCGGGATGGAAGGATGATGTGGTGAAGGTGTATATAAAAACTTGCACTTTTCCTATGCATGTCCATATATATTTTTTGCAAATAATGAAATCATGTTTCCTTCTATGGCCAAACACTAATCTGTACTACCGTTGCAGCATGATTGCATTTTCAAGTTTATGGACAGTAGAAAACAAAGTGGTCCCATCACTTTTATTATTGGACGTGCCATATAATTGACAGTTGAACTGGGAATAAAAATACCGAAACATTTTCTTGACACTTTTTAATCCTATTATTTTCCCGGGATGGAAGGATGATTTGATGAAGGTGTATATAAAAACTTGCACTTTTCCTATGCATGTCCATATATATTTTTTGCAAATAATGGGTTCATTAGTCACCATCATCGCAGCGCTAATAAGGACATTGTTGCGATGGTCTGGTCAGAAAGAAAAACAATGGCTCATCTCATCTCATTCATTTCAGTCTTGTTTTGTTTATCGTAAAAACAGGACTTTTGGAGGATAAGGATCAAATAAATCGAGTGAAGATTTTACCAGATGGCCATATATATCAGTAGTACGGATCATATTGAACTTTTTTTCTGAAGAAAGACTGATCCAAGTTTTAGAACATTACATAATCAATCACACTGATGTCAGTGTTATAATGCTACGCTACGTCGACAAAAAGAGAAAGAAGCATCTTGATACTGATCATACTGAACTTTTTTTTCTGAAGAAAGACTGATCCAAGTTTTAGAACATTACATAATCAATCACACTGATGTCAGTGTTATAATGCTACGCTACGTCGACAAAAAGAGAAAGAAGCATCTTGAGTTGAGGAGTTGGAGTACAAATTTTAAAATGGACTTTGGTTCGTTCAGTCAGACTTGAGACAGACAGCTCATCATCTTCATCAGCAGGAGAATGATGGAATAGTCATCAACGCCATTGCAATACGCCAACACATACAGCAGCGTTATTTATTATGATGATCACGTTGATCCATGATCGAAAAACTGAGCGAAGCCGGTGTTCGTACACTTCATCAGTTCTTCGGACTTGCCTATTTTTTCTCTGCTTTTCAATTTCACAAACGCACGAAGTAAAGTAAGGGAAGAAGGATGCACATATAATGCAATAGCAAATGAAGCATTTTTGTTCTTTCCTCTTGCATGTCTATTTATGTTTAAGTGTGGATAACGGTACATGATGGCAGCCACTTGATGACGATGATGAAGATGGGCATGTAATATTTTTTCGGGTAAAAAAGATTTTTTTTTTGTTTGAAAGAGAAATATGAAGGATCTTTTTTATAATGACGATCAGTCATGGACCTGCCCCAAACATGAAGAGGAAAAGAAATGTTTCATAGCTTTTAGCATTGTAAATACTATTAAAGTAGTTGGAGAAGGAAGAAGAGGTATTGAATGCAAAGCATTTTTCTCCTTTTCAGGAAAAGGAATAAAAATGAGAAGCACTTAAAATCGGTAAAATAATACTTTACGAGTTTTAAAATAGCTGCAGGAAATACTTGAAAGATGTGTTTAAAGTACAACTACAACCACTTCATTTTCGGATGCTTCACCATTACCATCCCCAATCCTCATTTTAAAAAAAACTGAAACAAATTGTATCATTGAATTGATGAGTACAAAAGAAGCGTGGAAAAATTGCTCTCTTTTTTCAATCAATTCTTGGCCTTTTCCATGCCCTACCGTAAATATAAAGATGCCATGCATCATCGCCTAATAATAAGGAAGAAAAAGAATCGAATCGATAGATCGGTAGATTTTGTCTGAAGGATTCCAACAATGCAGAAATTGTAAGAAAGGGGGAAGTTGATGAAAATTGAGATGAAATTTTTATAAACTTTTTGGTAAGAAAAATCTTTTCTTTATCTCTCGTGAGAATGGCTTAGAACAAAAGGAAGTAGAATTGGAATTTCAAATTCAGATGATGGGGATGGGACTGGAAACGAAAATAACTGTTGTTATTTTTAAATGATTTCTGTGGAAGCATTCAATTATCATTAGAATAATGACTAGCTCTACTGCAGAGAAGGTGGGTGTACGTTTTTTATCTATCGGAAAAGCAATCGAAGGAATGAAAAAAAGTATTCAATTTCAGTTTGGATTGCAGATGGATCGATGGATCTTATGGGAAAAGGCTTCTCTTCAAAGCCAACTCATCCTTGAATCATTACAATCTGTCAATAAATGATCAAGCTGCACCATAGAAAAAAAATATTGACGATAATGATAATCGTCATCGTCATCATCAATGCCAAGCCTAGAGGACCGGACACAAGTAACGGAACATTTTTCATTGCTTGGAAGGAGAATAAATACTTTGTAATTTCCCCACGGAAAGAAGAAAACAAAAAAGAAAAAAAACTGTTTGATGGAATGAATATTCCATATTTATGAGATGAGATTGATGTTCACAGTGGGAAGTAATATTTGTCCCGTTATGCTTTTTCATGTATTTTACGATCTTCCAGTGCAATTTCCCTGGATGAATGACCATGACATGACATGTTATATAAATACCTAAAAATGACTTAACTAAAAAATCCTTTAAAAAGCTTTCGTTTTTCTCTTAAAAAATGAAAAACTCGTACCGTATCCCAAAAAATGTCCTCATTGCTCATGCATGTAAATCACGGGGAAAGAGGGAAAAATTTACCTATTCATGATTCACTACTTCATTTTACTAAAAGAGACCTCATAAAAATCCCATTTTTACTTTTAAGGGACGAACGAACTAGACCCAGACCTTGAAAACGCTAAAAGGTCCGTTTTCCATAAGAATAGAAGATAATTTTTCAGGCAAGGCTCTCAAGACGTGACGTGTCTTTCAATCTTGCTCTTCTGGATGGACACAAAGAGTCAATTTTAAGCATGTACATACTTTTGAAGGTTCAACAGGAGTTGCAGTTGGATTAAAGTTTATCATGAAGACAGGACCCATCCCATAAATAAATAAGTTTAGTATTTTTAAAAAGGGAAAATAGGAACATTATTACTTCTTGAAGAAAAAAGGTAACTGTATTTCTTTTTATAGGTATGCAATGCATACATAAATAGGGTTTGAGCCTGTTTAGTATATTTTTATAATGGGTCCATAAAAGCTTCATCCATTTAGACATCATTATCATTCGAGAGAGAGGAGTATTGTAAAATGATTCTAAATTACATTAGTTATGCGCACATCTTGCATGATATTATGCCTTTATTAGCATCCTCTTGTGAACTGATGGGGCATAAAAAATCAACAGTATATTCATCCAAGGGTCAAAGAAGATCCAAACAAAACAGTTGTCAATATCATCATTTCATAATATAATGGCAATAAAAATGGACCGGGATCGAAATTCAAATGAATAAATAAGTAACATTGGCCATGTTTTAAAGAAACCATTATCAGTTGCATGAATGACACAGCGAAAATAGGAAGAGACAAAGAAAACATGCAATTATGTGACTAGTAATGGATCCGATGTTTATCTTACAGGATCTTTTTACGAACAAAAATATAAGAAAATCGTTTGCTGTTTTATTATGCCCACTTCTACAGAGGGTCGGATAACTGTCTTATTTTTTAGCAACCGAACTGAATTGAACTAGCATGTCAGTGATGAGATATGATCTTGTCGAGGCTGGAAAAAAGGAATGATGATCAGTACTTATTTTTTGCTAAATAAGACTTTGGCCCGACAGTCTAGATTTTAAAAAAAAATAGTCTAAATAAGGTTTACAGTTTGCTCATTATCGCATCGTAAAAAT
>JAHZMX010000547.1:0-15457 GCA_027743895.1 Seira musarum
TTAAGGAGTTGCAGTTTAGAACTCTCGGACGGTAAGAGCTGAATAGTTGAGAAGTATGTAATGAACAATTGGGGCGATTTGAAATGATTACGACTTTCATTTTTGTCTTTTCATTCAGCGACTTTCTTCTCGTCTTAAATCCAAATCATGGTATCTTTCATTCCCAGTTCAAAGCCTTCGAAGTAGGCAGGGACGGGGCCGAAGTGCCCATCCAAATTGGTAAGAATTTAATTGTTTGAGACTATTGCTACTGTTGAATCACTTTTATATACGTTTCCCTCCTCCTTGTTCATCAGACAGGGACAGCTTTTACCAAGGTCGTGTATTTGGTGAAGCTGATTCTGATGTACGGGCACATTTAGAGGACAATGGTGTGATGACGGCTACTATTAGAACAGGAAATGAGACTTATCATATAGAGGTACGCTACTTCAAATGCGTACCTATTACCAAACCAAACAAAGATTTACATTGGCGATTTCTGACTATTTTAGCCCTCGTGGAGACATCTTCAAAGCGGTGACCAATTAACAATGATTACATACCGCAGCTCAGACGTCAAATACTCTTGGAATCATAACCATCATGAGGAGGATGATGAAGTGAAAGCATTGCCAGTTTGCGCTTACGTTAAAGAAGGAAACGAAACAACGGAAGCGGATACCATTGAACCAAACTATGAAGAAATATTAAAGCGTTGGAGACGAGACATTTCATTAGAGCGTCGTTCTTCAACCAACGATAAATTGAGATTTTTAGACCCATAAATATTTACGTCTTGAAAAAGAACAATTATTACTTCTCGTTTTTACGCAACAGAATATTTCAAGAATGGTTACACGCTGTACTTGAATTCGGGTCTCAGCTCTAGTCGAAACCATTATGGGCAGCGAGTCATTACAAGAGAAGCAGATTTAGTAACTGCACATGAGTTTGGTCACAATTGGGGTTCAGAGCATGATCCAGATAATCCCGAGTGCAGTCCCAGCGCTAGTCAAGGAGGCTCTTATCTCATGTACACATATTCCGTGTCGGGTTACGATTTAAACAATAAGGTGACTTAAATAGCTATTTTTTAAAAATGAAATCATCATTGAAAATTAGTCTACAGGGTAAAGAGTTTTAAACTTTGGTTTGGATTACAGCGATTTTCTCCATGCAGTCTTCGTTCAATTCGGAAGGTTTTACTGACAAAATCCGACAGATGCTTCTCAGAACCTGAAGAATCCTTTTGTGGGAACTTGCGGGTTGAAGGAAATGAGCAGTGTGATGCTGGTTTATTGGGAAGCGAAGATTCTGACCAATGCTGCAAACCAAATTGTACGTTAAGGCCTGGTGCAGTTTGCAGGTAACGATGTTTTACATCGTTTCTATTTTAGCGTAGCGAAGTAATGATTAATGAATTGAGGAAATCATATTGGGTTTTATAAAATTTCAGTGACAAAAACTCACCTTGCTGTCAGAATTGCCAGTACATGTCAGCGGGAGAAAAATGTCGTGATGCACAACTGGCTACCTGTGAACAGGAAAGTAGATGTACTGGAAATTCTGCAGAGTGTCCCAAGTCGGCTCCAATGGCAGACGGTACCCCTTGTCTGGAAAAGGGTCAATGCAGACAAGGAAGATGCATTCCATATTGCGAGACATTAGGGAAACAAAGCTGCATGTGCGATAAACGTAAGTTTATTTTGGTTTACTAAACGTGTACACTTTATAGCATTTAAAGCGGACAGGTACGTGAATCCTGTATCATTTATGATCTCAAATTTTAGTGGAAAATGCTTGCAAACGATGTTGTCGGGTTCACCTAAATGCAACTTGCTACCCAATTGAACCATATGAAACTTTGCCGGATGGAACCCCATGTATTCAAGGAATCTGCAATAAAGTAAGTTTTGTGCATAAGTTAATGAAGAAGTAGATAGTTCACCTAAATGCAACTTGCTACCCAATTGAACCATATGAAACTTTGCCGGATGGAACCCCATGTATTCAAGGAATCTGCAATAAAGTAAGTTTTGTGCATAAGTTAATGAATAAGTAGGTGAAATGAATGAACAATTTCCATCTAATTTTTCTTTGTAACGTGCTTAATTTAAAGGGGCAATGTGAGAGGACAGTACATGACGTAGTTGAAAGGTTTTGGGATATCATTGAAGATATTAATATAAATCGGCTCTTGAAATTTCTGAGGGACAACATAATATTTACGGTTGTGTTCGTATCGTCGCTACTTTGGATTCCCGGCAGCTTTATTGTTAGTTATGTCGACAAACGGATACACAAACTAGTAAGTGATTTTGCCGCATCATCACTCATGCAGTCGTATACAGTTACAGGATGTGGAATGTATTTTCTTATTTTTGTAAATTAGGCCTTAGAAGAAGACGAATGGGCGAGAAACAAAACAGATTTAATACATCCTGCGGACTCCCGACCTGTGATTTATATTAGACCCAAAATGAACTCCGGTGACCATGCGTATGGAATTAATCAGTGAAATTGCAATAAGTCAACCAAAGTTTCTAAATCACGACAACACAAAAATATTTCTTGTTTTATTCGATGAATTTTTTTGTGAAACGACATTTACTCTTTCCCTAGTCATCTTCCAAAGATTATTTTTACTTCCAAACTTTTTATTGCTGTAATTGTCTAGTCTTTACCATTGTAACGTAAAGGTATATTTGCAACAGATATGAGTTCAACTTTTTTCTTCAGTTGATGTGAAACCCGGGTAAACTCGATTTTTAGTTATTCATCTGTATGTAAATCTTAACTGATGATGAGTCCGTGAACGTTGCTAGAATTTCCATTTAAAATGACACAACATGTTTTTTATATTGAACGATGAAACGTATCTCAAACAAATAAAGTTCGTTTTAGAAAATGTCATTCTGGCTTAATTTACATGTAATTTAAAAGTAATTTAAATGATTCGTTGCATCCAGTTCCCTAAAATGAGCCATCATCAGATATTTATTAGACATTAATTTAAACTTAATTTTCTTTCCTTTGAAAAAAGGAACGTTAATTTTTTTCGGATTTGAGACACGTTGTGTATACATACTACCGACATGTCGACATGCCCGTTAAATCTATTTGATCGTAAATCCCTGGATTCTCATGCATCTGCAAATCATTACGAAAGAAAAGATTTCAGACATTCGCCTAAAACTTGAGATAAACCTAGCTTCATCTTAACAAGTCATACTTACTACATGACTTATGTATTATATGCACATCGATGATCTGACTTCATGGTTTTCGAAAACCGTGAAAAGTGGAATTATATACATAGTTGGCTACATACCTATACCTACTACATCCAATATAAGATAGCTAATATGGGAAAAACTGATTTGAAAAATTTTGCTTAGTAGGGCGTATCATCATCCTACCGTAAAATGCTTCAGGATGCCACAAATAATAAACATTAATTACACTTCTCTTGAGGCAAAACAGAATTGGTAAACGGCAACCAATTCCCGAGTTTTTCAAAAACGTATACTACTTTCCACAATTTCTGCATGAGGCTGTGATCATACGAAAGATACGTGAAAGCCGGAATAGAAAAGTGAACATTAGGCTGACATTATGATGCAAATTGAATGTGATATTGTCGCGTAACGTGAAAAGTATCGAAATTCAAGGAAATAATTCAAAAGCCTTGCATTTTGTGAGTTTGCAAGATGTAGAGATAGATGAAGACGATTCAGCCCTACTTTAACCAGTTCTCACCTCTTCTTGTGCGTTTAAAGCAAAACTCTAATAGAAATATTAGGTAAGTTTAGGAGGCATGTCTAGTGGAAAAATAGAATGAATGGAATGAGTGAGCTGGAGATTTGCCAAAAACTTAAAAAATTCCTTTCGTCTAGATCAACCGCTCAAAAATGCTTAAAGCCACTCACATCTCCTTCCGGAGTACGATTAACTACACTAAAAACTGTACGCATAAAATATTTTGGTTGAGTACCAATCGTGACACAAGAGAGTGAAAAAAACAAGTATATTGTAGTAAGTATCATTTGAAGTCAACATTCAACATAAATCACGATGTTGTAAAATCCCCTATCAAAGCAATGCTTTACGAAAACGGTATAGGAACGGGAATGCGACAAACATGTCATGTCATTTTATAATGAATTGCTAACAATTATTTTTTGTGGGCTTCATTCCATATTTCGAATGGTGTTGGATTTACATATACATACATTATTATGAGTCGCCTCCTCTCAAGAACTTTGCCTTTTCATCCGAAAAACATAACACTGCTCCTTGTGTGTGGTTTTTCATGCTGAATAATTAATCTTTCTGCAACATTCGGCTTTTTCAAATTTACAACTGCATTGTCTCATGAGTAATAACTTTCTTATAACATTTTAGTAGAACTGTCACATTGTAAACGATAACAAAAATAGCATATTTTGAAGAAAAGAGCAATAAGAAAGGCACGGGCTCTACTTCGTATCGCTTTTAAGAGCATCGTCATAATATATTAGTTTGTATGAATAGCGTACACAGAAGCTACGAAATTCTACAAATCCCCCCGTAAACAAAACATCTTTGGCTTTCTGTGGTTTAGAAATCAATCTGATTATTATTGATTTGTTCTACTGCAAAGTACGTTCACACAAGTACACAAAAAAATTAGCTCCAGAGCTTTATCAAATTTGCACGAATAGTGCAGCAGCATGAGTTCTATTATACAATATAATACCATATTAATCAATCTTTTCTTAAATCAGGTTACAACGTTGTCAATACATGATTTTCAAATGAATAAGAAAAAATTAATTATATATGTTCCTTAAAAAATTATATTAAGGTTATGTTATATAATTTTCCCCCCGACACAACTATACTTCTGCTTTTGTACATTAGCCTTTAAATTTAACTTTTTTCTGAAATAAAAGTGTAAAGCGGAAGTGCACCAACATGAAGTCAACCTACACCTACATAAAAAAATCTTCACGCATTCGTTCAGAGTTTAGACAGTCAGTATTTTGTTAACCCGCAGTATATAATAACAGTAAATACATAAGTAAGTTTGCAAACGAGAGGCAAAAGTTTATACACCGAACATATATTATGTATACATGTATTTATGTGTGTATATTAGTAGATACAGTTTATACAAATACATTATTACTTATACAAATAGTATTTGACGGAATTCTGAACAGAACTCGGTTGTTGACAGGTTTTAAAATTTGTAGCAGTTTGTGTCTATCGTTATTATTTCATAAAAATAAAGCATTCAATTCAATTTAAATTGAATCTTATTCTACTTCTTTTAGTTAAATTTGAATTTACATGATACACCTAATTGGGTTTGGTTCTTTGCTCTAAAAGTCTAATTCCTATTTTTAAATATGTGTATGTAATATATAACCTCTTCTTTTATTTATCTCCTTTAAATATTACAGAATATAACTGTGGAGAATTGAATGTGTAATAGATGAGCTGCCTGCTGTGCTGTACTATGACTGATTCGATTTTCTATAAACGAATTTTAAACGCAAGGCATTTAAAACAGGTCATCTGAATCTGAACAGTAAAGACGATTTTAATCTGAAGAACGTGGTAAATGAAAATGTTTACACATCTTTCACTCCCTAATCTACGCTAACTAATGCTCGACATTGTTTTCATTTTCATGATTAATTTCACCTACTACATTTTCCATTGTACCAAAGTCCGCAATAATTCGTAAATGCTGTTGCAGAGAGGCTTGCTCATTTTCAAAATGTATTCGACGTACAATGGGTGCGTTGAACTTTTTAAGGAGCTCGGAAAACAACTTTTCCTCTTTGCGAATCCAAGGTCGTCTATCATCTGAAAGCTGATATGGCGTTAGGTGTACATGTATTCTTATTCCGAGTCGTATGAGAGTTTCTAGAAGAGATCTAGACGTGATCCAGGTGTTCTTTCCGCCGTTGTGACCACCATCTAACCAATACATATCCTTAATACAACTCAAAAAGGCATTCATCGATAGGTCGTCAGGAGTTAAAGTCTGTAAAATAAAAAGTACAGTGAGAGAAACACTTAATTACCTAAAAATGAAGCCTATGCCAAAAATCTAGTAAAACTGAAGCCTTACCTTTAAATAATGAAATTCATACAACAATTGATTCAGAACGACGCAACCTTTGCTGAACCCTACCAGACTTATCAATCCACGATCGAGGCGAAGTTTAGAGTTATCGGTGCTTCCACGTTGCGCTACACTTCCCGAAGATTCGTCGATAGTTGTAGATGACACTGTTGCGTCTTCGTCATTTCCTTCTGTCTTTACGGCAGCAGCACTTCCATCCGCATTGAGTTTCATACCATCTACACCGTCAACGCCCTTTGCTATCCTTTTGGAAAGGTTTTGCAGGAGCAGCTCCAAGTGATGTAAAGAATGATGAGTGATAACATGCTCTGGAGCTCCCGTGTGGTTGCAATGAACGAAATTATCGTAACAACTAAATGTCAGCATTTGAATGCGACTTGGCCTCACTACCACAATATGATGATCGGGAAACTGTTTTTGGATAGTCATTGCGGTGGCTTCCAAATTAAAGGTTACGTAGTTCCGATGGTCACGATGTTGCTCCATCATTTCGGGAAAGTCCTTTACACATAATTACGATTTTGTCCTTAAAATTTGTTTCGCCTCTCCCTATCATCAGTTACTTTTAGGCTGCAGTTGCAACTTTTCTTAAGAAAACTTACCTGAATATCACCACCAAAAAACAACATAACTTTTGGCTTATCCTCTTCTATCCCCGTCGACTGAGCATCTGAGTCTTCATTTTCACTAGCGCCAGAACATGCTTGTAGCGGTCTGCAGTACACGATGTCATTTTGTCTGCCATCAAATCCGTCTACCTGTAAGTACCTTTGAGGGGTCATCCCGACAACTTCGGTGCCATTGTTCACTGTCACCTGGTTACTTGTCTCATCTCCATCTACAGAAGCCGATGTGTTATTGGTGACGCTCACAATGCTATCCAGACTTTGTTGATCTTGTTGCAGTACCACTCCATTTTCACTAGTAGCGTCGCACATTGCCCCGCTTGCCTCATTACTTGCACATGAGCTGTTTTCATCGTCACTCATTCCAATCATATTTTCAGTCTCATCCATCTCGAGCAGAAGAATCCCCTCGGGGGTCCTCCCGTTATATATTTCACACCTTCTTTTTGAAATATACGTCACAGGGTTTAGCAGAGACAAATCAATCTTCAACGTGTTCTTGAAATGAAAGAGTTGGTTTGTTTGCAATTTGAAATTGTAAATAAATATAAGCATCGAAGCGTCATAGACTATTAATACTATAAAACTATGAATATCTAAAATAATGATAGTGAAGATTTACATTTATCACAACTTTAAAATGTTTCGCCTGTTTAGCTGCATGAAGTAATAGCGATCCTTTTTTGCATTATGTATTTACACAGATCTCATAAATCTGAGCCATGAGTCATGAGACCGTTAAATGATCTTCTGCTACGCCACGAAGCGCAATTTTTCAGCCCTGATCCTGACTTAATGGAGAAGACACAAGACACTGATAAAAAATCCTATATACTTGAGATAGCAATAGGAATCTATACAATAAAAAAGTCTATTCATAACAAGCGTTCATGCTACGTACAACTAAAACCAACATTTTTTGCCATAAACTCGGCCTTTTACAACGCTGGTAATATTTCTTAAAGTCTAATGAACGCAGTGATTTGGTCCATTTCATAGAATAACAAGCGCTGATGTTATCATTAACCTGACGTTGTCAACGACTAGTGTGTGGTGGTGAGACTTATTCCTTTGAACAAGAAATAAATGGGACGAGACGATTTAAAAATTCAGTCTTTTTCAGAAAGAAATAGAAAGTAAAGTACAGAGGCATTTTTTACATCCTTCATTTTTCGTTTCCCGTAACTATTTGCAATCCGCACACGTGCACTCGTGTCTCACATAGTGGAACACATCTTTCACATCAGTTTTTAACTGCTTTAACTTGGCAAGAACTTCCTCCTTCAAAAGATTATAGCACATGGCTACCAAGCCAAGACCCAACAAGAGGTAGATGAAGTTTATCACCAGTTTCGTTTGGTTTCCCTCCTCCGTCTCATCAATATTGGTTCCTGACACAAGAAGTGAGGTAACGAAAGACGTAAATGATTCAGATCAGAAAGGACGTTATAAATGAATAAGACTATGAATGCTTAGTTTTTAGTATTTCTTTAAGAATCTATCAATAACTCGGGAACCCAACCTCGCCATTATGTACGGGAGCTAATAATTAATGACAGTGAGTAAATTTTCGTATTGGATTACTAGAACCTAGATGGATTAAGCTATAAGTGAGTAGGGTAATAAATAAGCCATGCAGCGATTTTGCTTGCAAGGGAGTAGAGTACAGGCAAACAATACTAGACATACAATGAACGAATATGTTATTCGGGAAAATCGTCGAAACTGCCAAAATCAGTGTAGCTCACCTGGAACGAAATCTCCTAACCCTATCTTACAAAGACTGGTCACGCAAAAGTATACAGAATCTAGATATTCCCATTCCTCCCATTCTGCAAACATGATTGTTCCCACACAAATATAACTGAATAAAACATAAATAGAAGCAGAACTGGGAACAATCACTGTCTCATCTTCTTCCATGTCACCAGATCGACTCCTGTGGGAATGAGACGGGTGATGAGGGGATGATGGACTCTGGCCCGCTCCTCCCCCATCGTCAGGAACTACAGACGATTGACGCCGGAAATTTCAGTATCATTTTTGCTCAACAGCTAATTCATATCATTACTTTAAAAAATATGGACATATTTTGTACCTATTGCACAGGAGTTGATTTTTACGTACAACCATTTGAATATGCTAGCAAGTGCTTTCCCCATATTCATGAAGTACAAGATGTACAACGGAATGCCAAAAACAGCGTAAAATATTGTGATAACTTTTCCCCATTCAGTTCTAGGAACTAGGTTTCCATATCCTATCATGGTGAAAATTGACAGAGTGAACATTAGGGCTGCGGGGAAATTCCATTGCTCCTTTGCAGTACGTCCATCATAACCCATTTTGACGGCATCCACCACAGATCGCTGTAGGTAGATCATTACCATTCAGCAAATTTTAAAAAATGAATATGAACATGCCGAGATCAAAAAATTGACAGCAATTAGCAATTGCGTAGATATAATGAGTGACGAACCTGGAACGCATGAAGCGTAACATCAGCTTTCATTTTCCATTCAGTTTCATTGAACGGATATTCAGTGTAATCTGAATACAATTGTGAAGCTGTGCGGACACGAGCAGAAATAACATGATGAAGCACAGAATCAGCAACGGAATCATCTTGGGTTTCCAAAGCCATGAATCCAAAAGCACCAACTATAGCATAGCCGACAATTATGCCACCCACACCAACCTGGGTGCACATAAAAGTGGCGACAGAGCGACAACAATTTTTCAATTTTGTGTGCCGTCCTGTTTCTAGCTCCATCATTCTTTCTGGATCCTCCCACGAGCGAGAGCGACGAATCGGGGGACGCCCCCTCATGGAGGGTCTAACAGGCCTACCCTTACGCGTACTCATCTCGAAAACTTAACTTTAACCTGAACACCTTTTTATACACTTGAAGTTTTCACTATACCAAACTCATCATATCATTGTCAAAAGACACAGGGTTAGCTTTTTTTGTAAAATTTCACCATCGACTGGCACTTCAATTCTTATGGAACTGAACAATACATGAAACATTAGGAAATGAACGGAAAGACAAAAGAAGGCTGAAACGCGCATTTCTTCAATATTTTTCATAAGATGACGATGATGATGATGTACACTTTTTATAATTTTCCGAACGATATGTGATGCCTTACAAAGCTCTGTTTAAGAACCCCAACATATTTTACATATGGCCAAACACAACTTGACACAAGCCAGATGCTCATTTGCAGTTGTTTGGGCCGTTGAAATGTAGATCCCACACGGAAAAATGAAAAATTACAATACAAAGGTGTTGACATTATCATTCACTTTCACGCGAAAATTATCCCAGCCTTAATATCTACGAGGTAATCAACCAAAAAATTTAAATTGCTTTTAACTTCATCTCATCTGCAAATTATAATCTCATCTAATATTTCAGCTATTCACCCAATCATTAGGTTATAATCATGACAAGATGGCACGATTACAAAAGGAACTTTATCAAACCAAACCAGAAGACCTGATGCTTCTTTCGAACGGAACGTATCACTAAGCCCCATGCATGATGAGATCAGATCAGATCAACCTATAGCTAGCTTCTACACTCGGAATCCAACACTTTTAGACTAATTGTAGGTTTCGATGAGCCATTCGTTCTCACATCTTTTTTCGTGTTCATACAGTTCCTTTCCCAGAGAAGAACAGTGTAGCAGCAGCGTAGTAAATGTGTTGAGAGAAAGAGAAAACGATACTTTACTTTGAGCCTAAGAAATAATTCTCCTTTTCGAAATAGAAATGTTCATACGTTCCGTCATTATCGTCCTCAAGAAATGTATCATGTAACGGCAATGCACGAGCTCTGAAGTTGGATTATATTTCTTGCAAACTTTCATAATTTAGATCAACGATCTAGAAGGGTAATGTACAGGCAGACAGAAAAGCTCCAAACAGGAAGGGTGAATCCAAGAATCGGCAAAAGATGGGATATGAAAAGTGAATAGTGACGTGACTGGTATGACGATATTGTACATAAATATGCATCCAATGTGTAGTTCAGTTGGTCCTCCCTACCAAACTATAATTCTGTAGGAGTCTTCTTAGCGTTTACCTCTCTTCTAAATCTTGCTTTTAGATAAATTTTATTTTTAAACATACTCATGTCTAGATTTTCTCGGTGTTGCCAATAATAATACTCTTACGATGATAATGGATGACACTTTAAATCCACCACCACAAACTCTACTAACAATGAAGTAGGTAATACAAACGCAAACGGTTTAACGTTTTAGAAATTACTTTGTGAGGTGGTTAACGGTGCGATGGATTTCCAACCAAACATTTTTTTTGTACACGACATTAACCACCAATATGATGCCTGATTGTATACCAGGATCTACTTAGCTAGTGACAGTTGAGCGCAAGCAAGCCTGCACGATAGCAACAAAGCAAATGAATGTACAGCTGAGGCTACAGCGTGCATTGCTTAGCATTAGCACTGTCTCTAACAAAGTAGATCCTGGTGTATGTATGCTCGTTCAGTTTATTTATGGGAATTTATAGTAAGACGTTTTATGCGAACATGACGCGAAGCATTTGTCAACTTAAACTACTTATTTTAAGCAGCATAGCATATTTTTTTTGTACACGACATTAACCACCAATATGATGCCTGATTGTATGTATGCTCGTTCAGTTTATTTATGGGAATTTATAGTAAGACGTTTTATGCGAACATGACGCGAAGCATTTGTCAACTTAAACTACTTATTTTAAGCAGCATAGCATGACTTCAGTATAAAAAACCTACTGGCTTCTGGCAGCAACTTCTTTAAGGCATTGTAAATCATGATATTCGATTCGTGCAAAAATATTGATTCATTGGCATTAAAGGTTATGGGCTTTACAAACTCATTACAATAGCAATTATAGTAAGGCTCTTCATCCGTTTTATTCGAAAATATTAAAACCGTACTTTATTTATACTACGCTGTGATAAAAATCAAGCCAATCAATTAATTGAAATATTTTAATCCTCATGGTTTATGGCTTTATGCATTTATCACAATTAAAACTTTAAAATTGTTTAATATCCAACTTTGCTTATATCGTCCACAGTAAAGGTTGAGTATATCGCATGTAGATTTGTGCTTAATTTCATGCAAAAAATATTAACTTAAAAGCATGAGGTTGGTTTTCAAGGTGTTGGTGTAGCTCTAAACTCGTGACCCTTCGGTCTGACTTTGCCAAAGATCAAATGGGATCGAGCTGACCGAAGAAATAGGTACCTATGTGTACTGGATGTCACACAGTACATAATTATGCAAACGAACAGTCATCGACGAGCAGGGGTACGGATTTTTGCAATGCCTAATACATGAGGTTGGTTTTCAAGGAGGTGTTGATGTAGCTCTAAACTCGTGACCCTTCCGTCTGACTATGCCAAAGATCAAATAGGATCGAGCTGACAGAAGAAATAGGTACCTATGTGTACTCGATATCACACAGTACATAATTATGCAAACGAACAGTCATCGACGAGCAGGGGTACGGATTTTTGCAATGCCTAATTAAGTTTTTCTAATTAGTAGTGCACTTTCTAATTCTTGTCTAAACATTGGTGCAATTCCATTCCATTTCTCCAATTTATTGAGTAATGATATAATATGATAGTGATAAGGGTACATATCGCTTCCCTAAAGTATTTAATGTACCAAATGTTAGTAATAATAATTCCTTCTCCTTTATTCTCTCAATAAGTTTTCATTATTCAAATATTTACGAGTAGAGTTTGAATTTTTGAACAAAGCCTTTTACATCATTTTTAGAGTAAGGTTTTAAGGCAATACAAGTTGGAATGTTTTCGGGCTGCTCAGTCCACATTTTATGGTCAATATTCTTTTCCGTCAGCTTTTGCGCAAGAGATGTTAACGATTCCAAATCCGGGGCTTGTAAAACCTTTGGAAATTATTAAGAATGGGCTGATATCAACGAATGATTTTAAACGAAAAATAAACCTCATGCCGTGATAAACTCACGCGCAATCTACTAGTCAATCACCAGGGATCATTTATTTATTTGTAATTTTGAAGTTCAATTACCACTTTATGCATATTGTCCAAATCAGCCAAGTATTGGACCGTGTTTGGATCATCTTTATAAAGGTGAAGGACAGCAGTTGACGCGTGACATGCCTGTGCTATATATAATATAAGAAAAACCCCTCATGTATAAATCCTGCAAAACTCTTACGGGAAATGTACCATGAACCGTTTTCGCTCGACTTATTAACGTATAATTGGCTATAAATACATAACTCATAACTTTCTCCTGATTCCTTCAGAAGTTGAGTGGAAGAGGAAAGAAGTAAAAGACAAGAAGCAGTAGAGCTCGAACGAGCGCATCTTGCATACATGCAATACAAGATCATAACAACTACGACACAGAGAAAATAATTCCGACGAAAGTGGAATGGCTACTACGATCCCGGTTCCTACTTTCACTCAAACAATCTGCTCCTACAAAGACAATCATTTATAGCTCTAATGCGATCGCGATCACTTTTGCAAAAACAAATACATAGTTCAATCTCCATACGTTAAGGATCAAAACCTAGAAAGTTGGAAAGACCAACATTATCCAAAAACGGAATAAATGGCATCGGCAGTCGGTTTATCTTACTTTTACTACATTTTTCCATTTCGAACAACTTCAGACAAGTCATTAGCCATTCAAATTGGTAGAAGCTCCAATTCATTTGAAAGTGATTCAAAATACGACCATCGGTTCTTTGATGAAATAAAAGAATGCGAACTAAGCCTAATTCTTTCATAATTATAATCATATATCGTCGGCAAAATAGAATGGAATGTAATAAATACATGAATAGCTAGTCATTTATCAGCTAGTTAATTTAATATTCTACCCTTCACGTTCACAGTAACTTAAACAGGTCAGATCAGAGTCAGTCACTTTGATAATCGGTTTCGACTAAATGGCTCAGTTCAATTCACTACTCGTTCGGATTCGGACCTTTACCATGACTTACAAGCAGCAATACAGGCATTTCAACGAAGGACATAATGGGAAGCTCCGAATAATTTGAAGTAGTTATTCTCTTTAATGTTTAATTTGATGATCAATAAAAATCCAGGTGAATATGTTAATGGTTACTTACCGAGCAAAGCTCCCAAAGGCCAGTTAAGCACTGTTTGCAAGTCTTTCCTTAAAATGATGTATTGGACCAAACTCATCTTTTTAAGAAATAAACTAGGAATATTTTAATAATTAATAATAAAACGACACGATCAAATCAATTGACAAATTGTGTCAAATATTTAAATTCAAAAATAACTTTGCTCGTGAAGACGGATAAAAAATTCTTCTTTGCAGTTCACCGCTCCCCCTCTTGTTGTTTTGTTGTAAAAACATTTGGGGATACGTGATACTCCTCTGCTCTCCTTCGTCGTCGTTTGTTTGGTTTGATTGAAGCAAGCGGAGCGAATAGGTACATGCATTATGTACGTAAATACCTATAGTGTATGACATGACTCCACATGAGATGAAAAGATGAAGATGAGCCGACAAACACACAAGGAGGGAGCTTGATAGAATGATTATTTCATGAGAAATACTTTCACAACTTTAACTTAGATTTTTTAAAAATCGTTGAATCCGACGCGATAGTCCGATAACAGATATGAATGTGGAACTCTAATTATGTATTACATGCACAAGTATTCTGTTCTGAAAATATGTAATTTGAAAGTATGATAATTGATTACGACAAACCGATTTTAAATGAAGCCTGTCGGCCCTTTAACCGAATCCATTCTCATCAGTTTACCTCTCTTACAAATTGTTAAAATTTATTTTTTCGTAGATTAACATGAATATGAAGTGATTATATACTGGATGCGTAAGCAAAATTGGCTTTTGTATCTAATGTCAGAACCTTGAATACGTTTAAAGAAACTTAAGAACAAGATAAAAGAAGACAATAATAATAATGTATTTCATTTTTCATCTTTAGAAAAAAAGTTATATAACGATCCCTATGAATCTTAATTATTTAATACCATTACCAAACCAATATGTATCCGTTACATACAAATACTTGTACTTAAGTTCGAATTGTTTTTATTAATTAGGTTTAGGTATTCGGCATAGAATAAAGAAGTGTATTCGGAATTAGGATATTTGTTTGTCAAAGCTTTTTAATCCTTAAAATGCAAAATATGTATAAAAGTTTCCGGTATTTAATAGAGAAAAGGCATAATTCATAACGCTAATATTTACAATGGAACAACGTAAAACAATGCGGATTGTGCAATTAATATAATTCAAGTTTGTGCTTGTTGCTCCGGAGTATTTAGACCATATTTAGACTTCATTTTTTCGATTTCATCTAATTTCTTTTCAGTGTCAACCTTTTTAAATGCTTTAGTAGCTTGGTAGTATAAAACAACTAAATACCTATTACAAACATTAAATCCGGATAGATGATCGCAAGCATTCTTAGCATCAAAAATGTCCTCGTACACCACGAATGCGGTTCCTTTAGTTTCGGGTGTGTTGCCTCTACAGATTACATAATAAAAATCATACATCAATTATCAACAACTTCTCATTTTTATATTATTGCAAAACAATTAATTAAAACATGTACATATAACTTACACACGTATTTGTCGAATAGCGCCATATTTCCCGAATATGTCGTACATCTCT
>JAHZMX010000548.1:0-33583 GCA_027743895.1 Seira musarum
AATTGCAAGATTACTGTGAGTTTCTATTCAACAAATGAAATTGATTACTGATGATGGGGGCCGAGTAAATAAATATTCTGTGCATTTACATTTTTAATTGAGTAAAAAGTGCTTATGAATCTAGTGTGAAGTAAACACAAGGGTTGGTAATTTTCTTTATGACTTTGCCAAATTATTGCAATCATTGTAATTATGTCGGAATTTGTTGATTCAATGTTATATTATTAAGCTAACGTTGTTGATCCTAAAGAAAATTAAGCTTTTAAAAATGGCGATAGTGCTCTTGGTTAGTTATTCACAAGGATGAGAGTTTTAAAGAGAATTTATTCATTTTAAAGTTTTAATATATTCCTACGCAGACAATGAGCTCGTGTGCAATTATCCCGTATATTCTTTTTGACATGTTTAAAAACTGAATAAATTAATTTAAATTAAATATGTGCTAAAATGACATAGAGAATATACATTTTGATGAACTAGCAAGAAAAACCTCGGTGTGCGTGACTTGTACTTTTTCTCAAGTGAACAAGAATTATTGATCCCGAATATTAATCATCATCTCAAACACCTTAAATAATAACGTCTCATCCGTTGAGTGGGTGTAATAAATAAGTAAGCATAAGCATTATCGTTTTCAAATTTCATAAAAAAGATTAGATTGTATGAAGAAGGCGCTTGTATTATATTGACAATCTGAATGTGTGGCTTATCATTCAATGACTCATAAATACCTAAAAGGTTTGGATATTAACTCACGAAAAGAGTCAGCGCTACCTTAAAAAGTACGTTTCTCTATAACTGAATTCTTCTATGAGTGAATACGGCCACGGGAAAGGAGGTAAAGGAGTTTTTGCATCTATTTGGCATGGCTGAGTGGAGCCAGACTAATGATGCATGAATTGATATGTAATGTTATAAAATATGATGAACTGCTGAAGCTTCATTAAGTACTAATTCGATAATTTAAAAAATCAACACTTGCACTAGCAGAAATCATTATAAGCGTTGGATAGGCGTTAAGCAGTTGGGTGTGTGGATGTTCTTATCTGTAATTCAAAGTTTACTGATGGAGAGCGAGATCAACAGATATCATGAATTTACAGCGTGAACAATATCGATGTTAATATGGCCATTAAAATTATCAACACTATCAACAGACTTACTTAATACTTACTTATCTCTATCATTGGATTCGATGATATGACACGACAAAATATTTAATTTTCGTTTCATTTTCACCTTACATGTTATGACGATGAGAGATGTACCGATGATAATGAAAAAGTTATGTTGTTGGTGCATGGTTATGATTTGTTTCATTAGGTGTGAACTGTAAATAAACCCAGACAATAAAAGTTCATTAAACACCAATGGCTCTATCTTTGCAAATTGATTAAATCATAATGATCAGTAATTCGTAACTGATTCAGTGAGCAATAAGTAATTAAGTTCTTGAATCGCACCCTTTTTGCCGTAAATATCGTAAAGTCAAAATCTGTCATACAACAAAGTAACACAACACAGTTTGTATAGAAATCGTAGTAAAAGTTTTTCGAAAGTTTCTAGATGGCTATCTGTGAGAAATTTCTACCGTCAAGAATTTCCCTTCTACTATTTCTCTTGAATTGGACGGTTATTGGCTCTAACAGAATAACTCTGAACTTGCACGAGGATTATACTGTTCAATATGAAGTCAAATCAGGGATTGGAACAAATGCGATAATAGAATTTACGTTAATATCAAAAGCAAATGGTTGGTTGGCCATAGGCATAAACGAAGACAATGGAACCATGTTTGGATCAGGCTAGAAAACTTTTATCAGCCTAAACTACTGACGCACAAATTGTTTACAACAAAAACGAATCCGTGACATTGAAAATCTAATGATCACCCATCCATTTCTGTTGTAAACAATGACCGCGTCAGTAGTTTAGACCGATAGAAGTTCTAATTTTGTTTGGAGTAGACATTTTTCAAGGAGGAGTCATCTTGAATGAAAGTGGCACAAATATTTTATATGGATCTGTAAGTATTTAGTAGTTTGATGCTATAAATACATATTTTCAAGTTCTATTCTAAAAATGGAAATGGAATATAATTGTTATGTTAGGACTACTATGTTCCGTACGATGCCAGTCCCTTGCATCCGTACTTAGATACCCAACAAAATTGGAATGTCACAGGAGGATATCGGGTAGCAAATAATGGAACGGCGACACTTTATGTCATACGGTATTTGGACACATTAGATAATCTGCAGGATCGGGTTATAAAGGTGAATATCATGCGCGTCATCAGACAATTGAATATATTTACTTAAAACCTTTGAAAACTAATGACTTTTTTAAATATTTACAGAACAAAGAAATGTATCTAATTTGGGCGTTCAATAGATTCTCTCATGATAGGAAAAATGATCACGGCGCTTTGGCAGGAAGTGTATTTTTAAATTTTTTGGACGGAGCTGACAGTGACGTTCCAATCCCACTACCAGACAGCGGAGGTATTATTACTGCGGGTTTTACAACTCTACTAATTCTCTCATGATAGGAAAAATGATCACGGCGCTTTGGCAGGAAGTGTATTTCTAAATTTTTTGGACGGAGCTGACAGTGACGTTCCAATCCCACTACCAGACAGCGGAGGTATTATTACTGCGGGTTTTACAACTCTACTGACTTCTAGTAACATTTTGGACTGCATATTAATTTACTCATAATTTCTATTGTGCGTACTCATTTCATTTTTGTACATTTATATTTTATACTTTAATGGATTTTTGCGTCTTTCGGAAAGCTTATCATTTTTTAAATGTATTGGTTTCATAGTAGTTCCTTTGTTTGAGTAGCATTATTGGTTGGCAATAAATGGCTTACTGGTTTACGTCATGAAGGAAAATTCATTAAAAATTAACCGCAAAATTAATTTTGCTCTTAAATAAACATTTCAAAATATTTAGTAGCGGTATTTTTTAAACGGGATTAAAAAACGATTTATTGGTTTTATTTGTTTTTTCCGCCGGAATTTCCGGATTATACAAACTTTTGTATTTTAGTTTGCTCAATATCACACTACAAATTATTTACAATGGGATTTTACGTCCACTAAGCTTGCCATTCATTTGATCTCTGCACTTGAACAATCATATTTAAAATAACTATTACATCATTTTTTGCAAAGTGCATTCTATTAGTATTAGGTTAAAGGCTTTTAATGATGCCAGGTACAATTGGTTATTACCGGTGTAAACACTTCAGAATAAATGACCTTGAAATACATTGGACGACTTTGCCCTAGCCTTTTTCAATCATTTTGTGCTTAAGTGGTGTATGGCTAAAACCACAAAATCGGTTTGTTTTGTCTACTAATTATGTCAGACAATGGCAGAACTAAAACTCGAATTCGGATAAGGCTTAATCTTTCTCGGATATCTAAGAGATAAATGTAAACATGCAATTAGGGCAATTTATTCCCAAAAAAAAATTGCACGCGTTGGTTCTTACATTATATTAAAATAATAAACAGCCTATAAAGTACATTAAATATTGCATATACACTACATACATATACATATATATATGTCAATTCCACGTTGCTCTCTATTTCTGGGATTTTTTCCACCATGTCGGTGATTATAAAAAAATAATCGCCTACAAGGTGGACAAACATTAGCACCAACCAATGATATCGTCAATCATTTTAATAGCGCATTGTTGTTAGACATAAATGTTTGATAACACGTTAATAAAAAGGCTGTTTCTTACATTTTATTTATCATTTTAATTTGTAGTTAAGATAGAAAATTGTGGATCGCAAAAAAATCAGAATGATTGCGTTTAAAAATTTAGTTCTGATCTGGGGTCTTTGCGTACTTTATACTAGTTGTGTTACAGCTATCCGGTTAACGGAAAACTTGCACCAAAATTTCACTTTGCAGTATGAAGTAAAAAACGGAACGGGAAATAATGCAATTATTGAGTTTTCATTGATATCCCCTGTGGATGGTTGGATTGCCGTTGGAATCAGCGAAACTAATGGAATGCATGGGGCAGATTTTTTTATTGGCGGCGTCAATGGAACAAATAATACATATGGAAATGTAAGTATGTGCAATTTTAGTTTCGTATTTGATAATGATAAAAGCATCATATCTATACTTACATTGAATCCATTGTTAACAGGATTACTTTTTAGCATCAAATGCATCTGGTCGCTTACCTTTAAATGATACAAAACAAGATTGGAATGTTTTGAGAGGACATCAGATTATTAAATGGCACCGCTACATTAACGATTAGCAGATACTTAAACACGTCTGATTTAGTTCAAGACGTAGTTATTCAGGTAAATTAAAATACCAAAATTAAGTTCAATTGAGCAACAAATGATTTCGAATAAAATAATTTTATTAAATAGAACAAAAATATGTACCTTTTGTGGGCATATGGAAGTTCCCACGATGTAACCAAGAAGCATACTGAAAAGGGAAGTAAATCGCTGAATTTGTTAGCGGGGGCCGACGATTCCGTTCCTATTCCAACCCCGCCGCCTACCCCACCAACAACAACAACCACAACTGGACCAACATCAACCTCCACTTCAACCAGACCTACTACAACATCTACAACTACGCGGCCAACATCAACTCCTACTACGACTCGACCAACGCCAACAACGACAAAGCCAGGAGGCGGCTCTGGCAATAGAAAGACATTAAATTTACACTCAAATTTTACGCTACAATATGAAGTAAAAAATGGAACAGGAACTAATGCAATCATTGAGTTTTCATTGATATCTCCCGTTAATGGTTGGATCGCTATTGGAATCAACGAAAATAGTGCAAGTATGCTTGGTGGAGATTTTTTTATCGCAGGAGTAAATGGCACGAACAACACATATGGAGCTGTGAGTTTCATATTAATGCAAATCTTAAAAATCTTTTTAATTACGGTTTTTGACGAGCTTCAAACAAATAAATTTCTTTAGGACTATTATGTACCTTCGGCTGGTCCCCGACCCCCTACAAGAGATGCCAAACAAGATTGGAACAAATTGGACGGATTTCGTAGTCAAAACGGAACCGCGATCGTCAACATACAACGATATCTAAATACCTCCGATACTGCTCAAGACGTGGTGATTCAGGTAAAATGATAACTAATAAATAGCTCTATTTTAGTTCTTAAGTACAGATCCGTATGATTTATTTTTAATGGATTTTATCAGAACAAAGTTATGTATCTTCTGTGGTCATTCAATGGAAACTCACATAATGTCAGCACAAAGCATACCTTGCAGGGAAGTCAGCACCCCCTACAAGAGATGCCAAACAAGATTGGAACAAATTGGACGGATTTCGTAGTCAAAACGGAACCGCGGTCGTCAACATACAACGATATCTAAATACCTCCGATACTGCTCAAGACGTGGTGATTCAGGTAAAATGATAACTTATAAATTTCTCTGTTTTGGTTCTTAAGTACAGATCCATATGACTTATTTTTAATGGATTTTATCAGAACAAAGTTATGTATCTTCTGTGGTCATTCAATGGAAACTCACATAATGTCAGCACAAAGCATACCTTGCAGGGAAGTCAGCAGCTGAACTTTCTGGAAGGAGCCGGTAGTGACATTCGAATTCCTCCTCCAGCCGGTGGAAGTGGTCGTATCACAGAAGGTGTACTTACTTTAATAATTGGTCTTCTGGCAGTTCTTCTTCGAAATATTAAATTATAACAAAATCAGCATAATACCGAATTCTTTAAAATGTCATGATGAACATTGCAAATTTTAATAGGTCGCGATCATATACATTATATGTTCTTATGTTCATTCAATTTTCACGTACGTACCTTATTTTAAGAGCAGTGCAGATAATATTATATTTATTTTCTAGAACCGTTGCTAAAATTGTGCCTTTACTATTAGTTCTGGGCGATGTTTTATGTATTACTTGTAAAGATTTAAAGATGAGAATGCATACATGAAACGGATGTATGTGTCCATCAAGAATAAATGATACCATGTTTCGTTTGTTTGGCAGGATAGCCATATTTATAAAGCCAATTTTAGTCCCTTAGAAATGCCCATTTTCCCCTTTACACCCTTGTAATACAAGTCTAATTGCTCATGCGAGTCTGTCAATTCGTTCATTCGTATCACATCGTGAGTACTTATTATGAACTAGAGAGAATGGTTCTAATCATCATGCTCATGGTGATCGTAAGCTTTAATTTTTTCTTGCCGGATTTCACTAATGAGCTTAAGTGTACAGAGAAGCAAAATTGACGTTTTGCATGATTCTTCTTACTCTTCAAACGCATACATTTCATCCCTCAACCATTCATTCACGTTCCCCACGAAGTCATGTCATGATTGCTACTTTTTCTGTACCTAATGCAATGGACTAGTAGTCGTGGACTAAATTAAGGCGACTTGAGTTTCCGCTAAACAATGCGCACCCTAATTTCATAATTTATCCCTTGATTTCTCCCCTTCTTCTTGGGACTAAATTGCAATCTCTATAAGATCTATGACGGTGATGGTAGTGATGAGGATGTAATTTGTACAAAAGAAACGATAGAAATTACCGGAGGAAGGACGGGTGCCAAAAAAGCAAACAATTTAGTGAACACGGAATATGTATTGTATTGTGTAGTCGCATTCACAAAGCACACATACTAAAATACTAACATAACATCTGCTTTGATGTTAGATTAAAGGGCTTCCGACAACGTCTTTGCGATCAAGAAGAGACGATAAAACACGAACTCATTCAAGTAAAGTGCATGCATTTTGGGTGGATATAAAATTAGCTTTCAACCTTCTGAAGTAGTTGTGCTTAAGCTCAGCCAACAGCAATCAAGAAAATTAAGGATGCCAAAAATTAGGAAAAAAACATACAAAACATTTTGAGAGTAAAAATACAGAAACATTGCCGCTATCAAAATATTTTCGAAGAAAAAATGAGAGAAAAGAAAGGAGTTATTTTCGTAATTGTGATTGGATGAACAATGAAGGAAACAATGTCGGCCATGCTTACAGATTATTCTTTTGAAGTTTGTTTGAATAACTCCTTCCAATCAAACAACTGACTGACTACCGGTACCGGTTGGCTGAAGAGCTCTCATTTTCCTAAATTTTGAACTAATGATTTCATACAAACACTTGAAGAAAAATTTCTAGGTACCGTCATCACTATTCCTCGTCTTGTTTTTTTTGTAAGTCTGAGCACGTAACTTTAGTGAATGAGAAGCAGGAGAAAGGCTTTTGAGTTTGTTTTAGGCTTCTTAATTAGCAGATTTGATTTTGACAACAATCAAGAGGAAACCTGACATGACTTGCCTGCCGGTGATTGTGATTGTGCACGGAAAACAAATGATCACAATCACGATGAGAAGAACGGAGGAAATATTTTAATAATTTTTGTAATATCATAACGCATCATTACAATTACTTATTTTTATGAAGTAGTTCATGATTAAAAAACGTACACGTTTTTATCAAGATTTCCCTATTTTGAAATCATATAATCCAATCCTATTATACGCCAAATAGTTTTTTAAGGCACGAAAATGGCATATTTTCAAATAATACTTATGTATGAAAATGACCTATGCAAATAATTTTGACTGAGACTGGGAAAAGGATTTGAATCTTTGATTGCAATCAAGAATGCAAAAATGGTATTTTAAAAAATATATTTTTTCCTAACAATATTTTAATGACAGAAATCAGAATCGATAACGGTGAGTATTTGATTCAGGCTATTGACGTAAAAAGTAATTTAGCTGTAGCATCGAAAACATGCATTCTTCTACGTAAATTGATGTTGCAAGTTGTAAGATTAAAGCCGAAGTTGTGTGTCATAACCGTTTTAACTAAATCATGACTTGGAATTGAGACTGTTGGTGTTGAACACTTCAACTGATAGACAGCGTGATTACTCCAATATTTATTTCATTAAAATGAGTTTTGTCACTTGCAGGAAGCCATATGAATTCAGTTTTTTTTTGTGACAGAAAAAAAATATATGTATTTTCAAATCGATGCTCCTCCCATAGGAAAAAAGAAATAATCTGATCTATTTATCCCCAAATCACTTTTAATCCCCTCAACTTGGTTGGTCTTTTCTCAACAAAAAGGTCGGCACATTTTTGTCAAAGATACTCTGACATTTGTTTCCACGTACAGATTGGTTTCGCTTCGCTGGGCAAAGTACAATTCATTAAAGATCAAGTGGAATGATACGATCATACAACATAACCTCGTCTTTGACTACATTATTTAGACCTTTTTAGCCAGGTTTGTGAAGCTAATGAGGTGAAAAAAATCACTTGTTTTCTTTCCAAATCATTTTAATGGCATAGATCAAATCTCAAACATGTCATTTTTGAAAAGTCAAGATCAAAACTTATATTTTCGAAGGATTTGTCAAATATTGAAAGGTATGTTTACTCTGAAATTGATATTTTGTTTTGACAGAGGATTTCGATTTGACAGGTTGAGTTGAGGGAATTGACATGCTCATAGCCTTAATTTGTTTGTGAGAAAAAAGATGCCGATGTTGAGATAAACCTGTTTGAGATCTTCTGCTTGTTTAATCCCAAGGTTTGTTAGTTGTCAAATGTCAATTTTATTTTTGTAAATCAATCTTGGCAAATATAACATAAATAGATGTTTTCAGCAAAAAAAAATACATTAGTCTACATTTACATGCTGGGATTTCATGAAAGACAACAACCGATAGAAATCACTACCAAAATCGTTTTTTAAAAACATTTTTCTTAAAAGAGCTGGAGCTTTAATTGTATGCGCATTGTTTTTATTATATTTTTGTCGTTGATTTATCTATGGGTAAACTGGAGCATTTTTTCAGATCAGTACTCATTGTCAGAGTTTGCTGAGGAAGCTAATGAAGGAACGACGCATAGTTTCATTTTATGCGTCGTTAATATCGCAGTTATTTTGTGATTTTAAGTTTTTTTCTATGACTAGAACATTTACTGGCTTTTGTTTTGAATCAAAGATATCTGAAGTTTTGCGGAGCGGAGGTATTTTTTCTTGGAAACAGTACATGATCACAGGGACAGGGTGCAACCATAAAAGCAAAACGAAGAATCTCAGAAAAAACATCCTGTCCCCTCTCACCTTTTGCACATTCGATTCTTCCCTTAGCTTAAAATCATGACCCCACAAGAACTGAAACCTCAAATAAAGCACATGACGACCGCAGTGCAGACAATCATTATCTACAGAAAAATGACAAAACACCACCACCACCGATCAATAGACATTTTGTTCCTGTTTCACGTTGCACAACACAGATTACCCATTGACTGACAGACAACAGGTAGTAACAATAAATACATTAGAGTCGTAGTCATCATTACATCAGGGAGAATGTGAAGTGTCCCACGGTGAGATTGTGGTTTTTACTGCTTCTTCGCCGAAGGGAAGCACCATGACCTAAAACGTCCTAAGGGACTCTGATCCTTAGCAAAGCTCACCTGTTGTTGTCAAAGACGAAGTTTTATTGTCATTGTCCTCCATTTTTTATGATGACAAAAAAAATGTGTAGGTGTACATAACTAAGCGGCAGGTATCCCTTCAAAAAAATTGTCTCAAGTGTCCCACGCTCTTTCTCTCGAAAGGGTACACCTTTCTTGCCCTCCAACACATTTCGTGGTTTTTATTGTCCGGTACAAATGGAAATAGTGAAAAATTACCATCAGGTAGTCAAGTCAAAGTCAAGTTGAATTGAAGAAACCAGAAGCGCATGGTATTTACCTAAAACTCTCTGCATGGAGTCGCCCATTAAATCATTATTACGTATTGTTGTTACCCCTTGTAAACACATAACAATAAAGAAAAAAGGCTCCTAAAGGTAAACAAACTAACTTCTCTCGACGGCCCTGTCCTGTGAGGTCAGATCTGGGTGCTTTGTCTCTCCAAAAAGTTCTGTTTTATTGCAGAAGGGAGACAACGATAAATAATGCCTTTTCACCTGGATCTTTATTACCTAATCATGGTGACGATGATGAGATTTACACGGACATAATAAAACGCTTTCTTCAAGACAATACCTTTCACAGGGACAAGATGCGATTTATCATGATAAAATATTATGATTTTATGATTTTGTGACATCCTCTTTGCATTTGAGTTTCATGGAAAATCTTGAAACCAGAACAGTAATTTCAAGATGCAATTTATGACGATGGCGGCATTAAGCACAAATTATGGGCTAATGAGTAGTGAAATTCTCACATTTTTATAGTTTTTTTCCTACTAAGAATGAGAAACAGATCATCGCTCTCCTGTCGTCCAGCACATCAAAATATTGCCGCCATATAATCATAATCAGCTCGGTATTGTGTTGTACGATGTACCAACAGTAATCAGGTATCATAATGACTGAGCATATTTCTTATTCAAATCCAACCCATCTATAGTTTTTATGATAGCAAACCAACACCACCCAGAAAGAATCTCTCCAGTTTCCCACAAATTTGGTGAAATTATCTTGAAGTCATTGAAAAAATCCAAATTGTTGAAGGTGGCCATATTGACATGGAATATTTTCTTTTCAAAGAATAAACCAGATTCTCTTTATCTGCTCTACCACATCACAAAAGTGTCTCCAATTCCATTCCAGTGCACCCAAATTAGGTATTTATGGCCTTGTCGTAAAAAATAGAATTTTATGAGATGAGATAGCCAAAGTCAAGACAAAGCATTCCTTAAAAACAAATATAAGTGATGTCAACGTACTACAGCCAAGCACACATTAGACTTAGGCTTTTGTTTGTTTTTTTTTAAACCAGCCAAGTAGCATTCAATATATCACTTGGGCAAAGATAGCACAAAGTGAAATAAATCTTTTTACTTTATTCATCTTATCTCATCATGAATCCATAAAATGCACACTTTTATTGTTTCTCTCTTCGGTCTAGTTAATCTGCTGGTGTCCTATAGTCTTTAACCCTTTTTATTTGTTTTCTTAACCGTATTAATATTTTTTAAAGAAGTCAAACCAAACCACTTGTTTGTTTTTTTTTTGTTTTAAGCAGCAATAAAAATCAAATTATCGTTTTCACTATCGTCTTTCGGAATGATATTTGTCATCTGGTTGTAGCAACAGTGGGAAGATGATAGCGAGATTCAATCCACAGCCATAAATTTGGTCTTAATGGGTCCTGTGGAGAGCACACCCAACCACTTTTTCTAGACCAGGAGGGAAGCAAGCCAGGTTGATTTGACTTTTGACTTGGACCAACAAAGTGATAGTTATAATCTTCAGGTAGGATCTGGATCTACTTAAAGAAGGAATGTTGACTAGATTTTCTTACTGGTCTGTTCTGATATTCTGGATTTTATTTCTGGTGGCGACATTTCTTGGATAAGAAAAAAAAAACGAAAAAAATAGGACGGACCTAAAGTCTAAATCCCACCATCTGAGTGAATTATGTAATGGGGTGCGCGCGCATTAAAGAGACAAGTTCAAGCTCTTCGTTTTGAATTCGAGATCAGAAACTTAGATTCTGGAATCAAGAGACCATCCTTAATTTTGAAAGTTAATGCTTTAAATTACCAAACTTGCCAGATGGCCATTGGGGATAATGCATTAAACATATTCAGTTGGTGGTGGTGGGTTTGGCCTTGGTCATCCCTAAAAAAATATTTAGTCTAAGAAGAAAAGACTATCGTATGCTCCAGATCAGGATCATACTGTTTTAGGCTAGATATTTACCTAATAAAACAGACCATTTCACTGTGGAGGAAACAATTTATCTTTGTAAACGCACAGAATGAAAGAAAATACAAATATTTGGGAAATGAAATGGGTGGACTTGTATTATTGATAACACATATTGTCTTGATGATCTTTGCATTTATGGCTGGAAATTGCTTTTTACACTTATTTATCATGTGTTAAATGTTTTATACTAGTTTTTATTTGCCATCATCACGCATTTCCATCTGTCTCCTGCAATGTTTCATGGAGATTGATGATGATTTACAAAAAGGAAGGAGTTGGTATAGCTGCTGGTTGCAAAAGTTTAGATTGAGATCATGCAAGGAAGTCATCATTCCTGCTTTTGAAAAATTAATCTTTTAAAAAATATCTTGCTTTAGACCAAGAAAAACAATAAACATTTGACTTTTGGATATTTTCCATGATAGACATTGATAATTCATCGTAAATATGAAGGGATTGATATAAATGAGCTTCATTTTTTAGCCAACGTCAAGGTCAACAAGGCCAAGTTGAAGAATAAAACGTCAGACTGGACTATGCGTGTGCATATCTAATCAAGTTGAGAGGACGAAGGGACTCGGGCACGATCATCAAGGCTGGGTAGGTTCATCTAACTGCAATGTAGATAGTACATGTAGCCATCAGCTATTTATTCAATCCACATTCCAGCAATCCTTCTTTGACTCCCATGTTCTAATTTAGACTTTAGAGATGAAATATGTAGACTCACTCTAACTAAAATGTAAATATTGTAGCAAAATAGACTTTCATCACGCGAATTGATAATCAAACAAAAAAGATCATAATAGCTATCGTCATTATCAGTGGAATATGGAATGTAATTTGACCAAAGGCCAAATCACGGCTGGCTTATAGGCGTCAACATATCCACAGTTTAGACCTGTTCTCTGCTTTTTCTAAAATCATGAGTTGTTTTTAATTCAAAGCTAGTTTTTCAAAAATGAACCTGATTTTGGAATTGGAACCAAGTTTTTCAGATAAATTGATAACAAAACTGGAGTAATTTACAAAATAACAAAACGAGAGGAAAAAACAAAAGTTCAATTTAATACTTTCTTGTTTTAATTCAGGTTGAGTTTACAAGGGTTTAAGATTTATGACACTGGTGGGGATAGTACATGGTACTGGATGCATTAGCAGCGGAAATGTAAATAATGAAATAATGCCTCGAAAAAGCGATAATCTTTTGTATTTTAACTAACCTCCTGTCAAGATTTTCAAAAAACAATTTAGAATCTTGAAAATTAAATTGCCTTGTTACTTGTCGGGATAGACGACGAGACAAACCAAGTCAGGCCATGCTCATGCAATACAGCAGCAAAAAATGTTGAAAATGATCTTTAGAAAAAGAAAATGATTAAGTAAATAAATGGACATTAATCATCGTCCACAAGTCCATATATTTCTCCATAGTTGTTTTGCATTTTCATGAAGTTGCATGATGATCATGTTGATGGTATCCGATGATGGGTTCCCATTAAGGCTAAAACTTTGTAACATGAAATATGAGGAGAAATGGTGAGCACACTCTACAGTCTATACCACAGTGTTTTATTGGTTTTTCGCCTTCTTCAAATCTTGATTGCAAGAATTTATTTAAAAAATCTCATATAATCGGCCCGAGAAAGTATAATCGTTCGCAATTTGCACGTATGTAATAAGAGGTACATATGGTTATAGTTATAAAAGACGTGGAATGGCTCACGGCTCGTTGGTTAAAGGAAAAATGAAGAAGATGAGTAAGATATGGAGAAACGTAATTTTCTGCTAGGAAAATAAGAAATCTTCATGTTTTTAAAGGATTGCCTGTATGCCAACGCGGATATTTTTATTTCTTCATGCTGAGCTTATTACCTTGTCGGCTTGTTATATGAACTCGTTGAAGAAAATATTCAAAGATTTTATGGAGAAGGTCGACGTGTGCAAAAAGTAGTTTTTTACTAGAAAAAGTTTGCCAAAAAATGCATACGAAAAACAAATAGGAGAGTTTTAAATGGTTTTTATGGATCATTTCAGGATTTCAAAAAGAAAATTGGAAGTTTTCCGCAGTTTTTTTTTAAAACTTCAATTTGTAAGTTTTAGTTAATGATCCTTGCAACTGTCTAAGGCTTAATTTACGTTCAGGATTCTCTGATTTTGATTATGATTAGTCTGAACTGTTTTCCTGAAAAATACTATATTTTTCTCTGCTTTGCATACTAAATTAGCTCAATCAACATCTCCGTTCGTTTTACATTGAATACGTAATGTAATTACGTATACATACTTCTGTTGGCTAATTTGGTAGAGTCCCTTACTCAATGAACTTGTCAGATTGGTTGATTGACCCTCATGAATTTTAATTTTCTTGATGAGATTTTCTCTTCGAATACTTAATAAGGCTTCCCATTACTTTTATTATAGTTAGTTAGTGTGTGGATTTGTTGATTTTTAGAATACTACTATAAAGCTATCTAAAACACTATACAATTTCTCGTCAGTATTTTCTAGCAAATCACGTTCTTTGTACATGTAGCATAAAAAGCTACCTTTTATATCTTTTTTTTGTAAGTTTTCAAAACGATAAAAAATCTGCAATATGTAAATTTTAAAACGTAGCATATATGTAGTCTATATAGAACAAAGCAAAAAAATCAAAAGTTGCCTGGACTTTTACCTCATCTTGGTCGCAGGCAGAATCGAAACTCAATACAAAACTTGGACTATATATCTCCAAGCTTCTAGTATTTCAGACTCACAAACGTAAACTTTCCTGATATTTTATCGACAGCTGAAACTGAAAGTCTTTCATTGCAAACAATCCATACAAAATGAAATTATTTCACTACTAAATACATATTCCCTGGAGGAAAATCCTTAATTGCAGTTTTTCACCTAACGCAGGCGGCAAATGAAATCATAAAGTAACTTTTTTATATTATTTTTACATTATAAAAATTAAAATATTCCTCCTTCGTGAAAAAACGATTTTCGTTCCATCATCAAGACAAAAAAGCAGAACTTTCAACTTTGTATATGTTATATAGTTTAAAACGCAATACATGTTTGCACTCATCATTTTTGGAAGCAAACAGCTTTAGGTAAGTACCGATGTATATGCACCTATCAGAATTATACTCAGCTATTACTATGTACGTACTCTGGAATGACGAGATGACTATTGTTTCTTCATCAACCTCTTAATAAATTCATTGGATCGATAGGTGAAAACCTGTAATCATCCCGAATCTCTCCATCCAAAGCAGAATTCTCGGAAAAATAAAATCCTTATCACAGACTACAATCAACCATCTTATATCACCGCTTGCTTGCTCCATTGCTTTGCTGCCTTTTTCAGAAGATGATGTTGATTCGTGTTTAGGTATGTTCACTATTTGCCTCTGTCCATTTCATTGCCCAACAAGTAAGTACAAGCCACAGCCGCAGTGTAAGTTTTAATGGATAGAATTTCTCGTAATTAAAGTTGATTGCAGACAATGGCATGCATGACACTCTTTCTGCTTAAAAATGTTGCTTAATTTTTGTTCAAAATGGTTTATCATCATCTTTCTCATCCAGTCCACAAAAAACTATAAATTTATCAGTTGAACTCTCTCTGAAAGGGTTAAATTAACCCAACTGCAAATCTTATCTTGTGACTGTTTTTATATGATTCGAATCTGCATTCCTGACAGATAGGCTCAAACAGTGGTGTGTGTATAATAGTCAGTTTTTCGTTTTTTAACAGTTGCTGTGCAGGTCTGGCTTCGTAGTGGTTGGGGCTTTGCATGACAGGACAAGGCTTGTATTATAAAGTAATAAATAATTTTTTCTTCTTCTAAACCGTCATGACTTGATCTCTTGATATATGATTCAATTATTAAGATATGATGGTAGTGGTGGTGGTGGTGGCTCAAAAAATATTATTATTATTTCCAGTTATCCTTGAACTAAAATGGCTATATTTAAGAAGTAAGCTCTGCTCCATCATCTTCATCCCTCCTTTTCATATCATATCCTCTTCAACTTAAGTAACTTTGTTCGAAACAACAGCAAGAAAAAAAGAACCAATCTTCTTTGAAAATCTCACATTAAAGCATACAATAATGGCTTCTTTCTCACTGCTTTGCAGTCAAAGTTAAGCCAAGCCAGATGTAATGTATGCGCTTACAAGTACAATGTATCATCATCATTTTCAAGAGAAAAAAGAAATAAAAAGGTAATCTCTTCGGTAATTATTACTCTCTCCACTTTCCATTCCATTCCAGTGGATGATGATGATCGTCATCAAAATAGCCCGTCCACGTTTTCCAGGCGCATTTCATAATTCAAGTCTAGCCCTACGGTTTACATTTGTTAGACTTTACGTTATCCGTAAAGCTTGAATGATCCCTTTAATTCCTCTCAGAAGAAAATTGAAAAAATAAGTCAATCATCTCATTCCATCGTCCGTAATGAAAATATCTCTTGCAGACTGTTGTACCCACGACGAAATCAACCTCTATCATGCATACCTGCATAAAGGAACATTACATTTTAAACCGTGAAGAGAAAATAAATTTATTACATCGATGAATTCATTTTCCTATTTCTATTTTTACTCCCCATGCATGCCATGCCATGCCATCCATAATTCTATCCCTTTCTTGGTTTGTTGCCTGCTCTGTGCGTCGTCGATACGGGATAATAATAGGCATCGAAAATTGGGGAAGGGTTATTTTAGACTCATGGAAATGTCATAAAAATGGGGGAATAGAAAATTATTTCTTTTTCAAAAACATTACACATATAAATACATACCCAAATGCATATACACAAAACTACAGAAAGAGAAAATGAAATATAATGATCTTGTTAATGGAGAATGCTTCATCATAAAAAATTGAAGAATTTTTCTTTTAAAAGATGAATGTATTTGTTGGCCTGTCTGAAATCCCAAATCCAAGTAGAGGTAGCCCTTCATTAATATTTCATTTTTAGTGTCTTCTTCCAGTGAAGATTTTCCTGGGGTATTTTTTTCTAATATCTTGCTCAGGAAGAACTAAAATAAAAATGGCTTCGTTTTGAAATAATTCCTTCTCAGCTTTCAGTTCTACCTGGAAAGAGTTGAGATGAGCTGAACAAAGAACCGTAAAAAACATGAGACAAGGCCTTTTTATAGGCTCAAGTAATGCTAATGCTCGCTCTACGTGTCGTCTCTTCACTCCGTTTTTTGCCTTGTCATTATCATTATCGCCACACTGGGCCGAAAGGAAAGGATTCTTTTTTCACTGGAAAAAATGAAATTATTCGAGGTAAAAAAATGGTAGATGATGATATGATGGAATAATGTGCAGCTGCACTATAACGTAAGTATGAGGGTAAATAAAATACTTTTTGGACTAAAATGAGATTTGTAAATTGTGAGCAATCAGCAGCGTTAGTATTGGTTCTTGTTCTGGTGATCATCATCACAAGCAAAGTCATCATCATTATCGTTTCAGAGTGTAGCCGTCCCTATTGCCTGGCTCTACCTTGCACCACAGAACCATGTAGACGGCGGCGTTGGTGATGATGACGACGACGACGACATTTTTCTTCATTTTTTTCCGACTCATTGAATATGATATGATACGAACTAACTCTTTTTATGGAATGAGTTTGATGTGATATGATTCTCGATTATTAGAATGGTGACGGCTTTGAGAATATAATAATAAAGATGGAAGGATGGAAATTTAGTCACGGACGAGGACGAAAATGAGCCAGATGGAAGTTTTCTCAATATGTTTGTATTACTGCTGAATGCTTAGCTAGCTTTACACTTTGTTTTGATTTTCGTAATTTTGAACAGAATTCAAAAGCAACTATCCTGTGTCAATATTTTCACAAACAAAATTCTCCACAATCATTATAATGATTTTCTTTCATTGGAGCCATAGGGCAGCAGATAATAGCTCTTAATTGTAGATTTGATCATCTTTCAAAAAGAAACATCAAAGCCTTGTCAGCCAGTCTGTTCTTCTTTCTGGTACTTGATCTTTGATCTGCTCAAATTTGCGATTATGATACCACCTTTTTCTAGCTGCTCAAATGTTTTATACTGCCAACAAAAAAAAACTTGGAATGATTTGAATTTTTTTATTTTTAATTAAATCCCTATTCAGTCACTTATTTAAGTATTCATTGCCAAAAGCTACCAGCGTCTCTGTTTTTGATACTGATAGAAACATTTTATTATGAACATGTTGATCTGATAAATATCAATTTTTAACCGATTATGGCTTCGCATCCTTCCCCTCGAACGTACCGCAACCCCTTCTTCTTTTTTAGCCGTGATCATAAAAATAAACTGGAAAAGAAATTGTGGCTAGTGACGCAACTGTACTGGACAGATGTAGGTAAATGAAGCAATGCAAAATGGATTATCACATGAAGTCCAAAAGCGTACAACATGATTTAGATGTGATGTAATATTCATTCAATTCAATTCACTTCAGCTGCCATTTTTTCCAAAAGCTTTTACAACAACAGCATCATTTGCCGCTGGTGAATAAGTAAGTTGGGTTTGGTTGTTTGGCTTCTGGCTTGGGAGATAAAAAAAATGAGTAAATTAATCTTGAATTAAAATCTCCGCTAAAGCATATTCATTTTCCCCTAGCCTTTTACGGACAAGCTATAGGTTTGGCATCCAAGTTAAAATTTCCAAGTCGTAAAAAAAGTTAAAAATAATGGGTTAAGGGGTGCATGTGTGCCATAATAATAATAATGCTATATGCTTTAGCTGTACACTGAAACCTATCATTTTTTATCGAGTAAATAATGTTATATATCAGTTCATTAGCATTCATTGCTCATTGAACGTGAGTAATGGCTTCTTCTTCAAAAATGCCAGTGTTGCTGTTGAGAAAAAAGATATTAAAATTGGCGTGGAACAGAGCTGATACGAGAGAAAAAAGTTGCTTAATGGAAATAAATTAATGCTTAACTAATTTTTACATCGTGTTTTTTTGTTTTTATTTCTTTAGTTCATGTCATGTCACTCTGGTTTTATCAAGTGTGTATGCATCAAGACTACATTCCAAAACTGCGGTATATGTACAATTAGCATATACACAAGACGAATAAAATGCTATTCTGATTCTATAGCTGTAGGATTCTAAAGTCAAGCTTTGCTGGAGGAAAAGGGAAGGGCCAAAAATTATATTCGTTATTCACTTTGCGGCTTTTACAATAAAAACGTATACCTAAGTACCAGTAGTGGTGTTCTTTCATTTTTTTGCATTAAAAAACTATTAATTACTTGTGTTATCTACACTGGGATCGTATGTAAATGAGGTGTTTGTAATTACTATTTTTAGAGAGAAAAAAGTGAGATCCGGATCCGGAGACGAAGAAAAAATAAAGCCCATTATTGCATTTTGTTTTTCATTGACAGCGAGTAGAAAATGTATCAATGGATTAAAAATGTTATTGCCTACCTGCAACCTCATGCGTGTAGAGAAATAGCTTAATTGCTTAAGAAAAACAGCTACCTCATTTAATTACTTTTTGTACGTGAGTAGGTATACAACTTTTCCCTGCCATTTCCTGGATCAATTGAAATCTAAAATTATGAAGGCAATTCAAATTATCTCGTTTTTAATGACTCTACTGACCAGTAATTATGCTTACTCCATAAAAATCTATAGCGCTTCTGAATTTAAGATTTGGGTTTCTTTTACATCGAGTCTATTCCAAACTTAACCCGGTTCGTCGTCATTGAAAAACATTAAAATTATATACATTCGTTTATAATATTCATGCGTCACTAAAATTTCAACTTCATTCAAAAGCTTTTTTTTTCTTTCTTTCCGTTGCTAGACCTGAATGGAAATGAAGTTGGCTTAAGAATGGCAAACAAAAATATGTTTTTTTTTCGAGTAAGCACAATAATAGACGTGGCTAATGACTAATGACTTTTTCCTTCTTCTTTTTCATAGACTATACGTCCCGCATTCCGTCATAGGCTTGATCATGATCACGATAGTTTTCTAGTTTAGCGATACTAATGCTAATGTTCACCAAAAATTACAAGCGTTGACTTGTGCCACTAATTCTGAGCAATTTTCAATTGACCGTGCTGCATAGCTTGGCTTGTCTTGAATGTGCACGACAGTGACAGTCTCGCAAAATTGGAGAGAGCGTAGTTTTGTGCGAGTAAAGCGTAATAATTTAATGGGAGGACATTAATTTTAACGTCCAAATAATAGTAATAAGGCCTTATAGATTGAGCTTCTAGCTTAACTGATAATAACAATTATTTTTTTCTCCATGTCACATCACATCATCAAAAAATAAAAATACCCGGTCGTGTCGATCTCGAGCTCAGGTCTAGAAAAGTCTGTCATTAGAGCTATTATACTCTATTTTGTTACGGACTGGCAGAAGCTGACGCTTGAACTATTGCTACGCTTTAATGGGCTACTATTTTAGGAAAAGTAGAGGGAAATAGACATAAATTATCCTTGTAACTACATTACACGCATTAAAAAAGTCATAAAAATGGTGTATAGAGTCCGCATTACTACACTACTTACTACTTCTGCATTGTTCGATCATTTGCAATTGATTTTGCTATTTTGGAAACCTAACAAAGAAATGTACATTGTTAGCGGGGAGGTATGAACTATGTGCTATTACTTTTTCACAGAAATGCTAGGTATATTTTTTTAGTATATTTATATTTTATATACTTATTACAACGATAATATTTAAAGAACAAACTAATAAAAACTACCCAAAACTAAGGCAGATTCTTATTTTTGGACAGCAATATAATCGAAAATCACTTTGGTACAAGTCAAGAGTCAAGTTGTTCCTTGTGCAAATCACTGCAAAATTATTCTCATAGATATGAGGTTGTATTGACTTTTTCTTTGTTACATGTCCCATTTTCCCCTAAAATTACATAAACATTTTGACAGCGTACGGGAGAAGTGGGCGTGGATCCACGAAAGCTCACAGCTTTACCTCACAATTCATCATCAGGGCAGCCCTGAATTTCGCTTTGAAACTTGAAGGTACACATTTCGTTCTAATCTTTTCTTCTCCATGAAAATGGATATGAATAGATAGGTATAAACAGACGTAAACATGCCGTCCCTCTATCTCCTTCTTACCTTTTTCCATTGATTTTGAGAGAGCCTTTATTCAAAATTACTCACGCTGTGTCGCCTTTTCCCTTTTATCTATTCTTCCCATCTACCTATTTTGCTTTTCCTATTCACCCAAAAGATAAGCGATCCAAAGTCAAGCCACCCAAGAGCACCTAAAGTAAAAAAAAAACTGTGTAGGAATACACCTATAGAATATACATTTACTGATATTCTCGTCAATAAATTCTCCTGGAATGGAAAGGAGCACCCAAACGAAGCATTTGTATAGAAAATTTTTTTCTTAAGGCAATAACAATAAAACCCAAATCTATTTACGATTCATTATTTCATGATGATCATCTTCATCCACAACCTCATGATCACTTTCTTTTCTCTCCGGTTCGAAGCTGGAATTTTTTTACCTGGCTCAAAAAAAAAGAATGTCATTATTATTTTACTGCACCCCACAATGAAACCGTATAGCTGTCAAAAAATATATTGCTTCAACTATAAAGTACACTATGTCCCATATAAAAATACCTGTCCTGAAAAGAGAAGGAATATTGAGAATCTGGGGGAAAAATCTTGATTTTCATGTCATGCAATACAATCAAAGAAAATAACGAATACATACATACTTTGGACAAGGCCGGGTTACGTAGGAAAATATCAAAGTTTTTAAAAACTTCCCTTTCTTTATGGTAATGGCTTATTCATGAAGGGTGCATTTTTACTTGAATTTTTAGTCGGGAGATCACGATAAAAACGTCGACCACCAACTGACAAAATCAAGAAGAAATGCTATAGGCTTCTTTAAAAATCTATTTAGGAAATGAAGATGATGGTCAATAGGATCACATAATGATGATGATGCATCAATATGCAACACATGTAATAAAAGTTTTCCAGGAGGATTCGTCGCAGCAAGCGTCATTGCATTCCAATTGACTGGACTTGATAAGCTTTTATCCTTCGTTGGGTGTCTTGATAACACAATCGGCTCTGCAATTCAGAATTATGTTCAACAATAAAATGTCAGAGATGAGTGGATCATCATGCAATCGCACACACCCACCCACCCAGACCAGAGACCAACTCAAAGACAACTCAAGCACATAATCATTTTAGTAGAAAAGAAATAAGAAACTTAATACATGAAGTTGTTCAAGTCGAAGAAAATATTTTTTTCGTGATTTTCATTCTCAAATAATTTTTGTTAATTCCAATCACGATGGGAAAGAAGCTAGAAGTGAGTGTACCAAGATTGTGCTTTCGCTATTAGCACACACATGTTTTTATTACCATGTTTGAATACCAACTAGTGGGGAGAAATGAAGAGCTAGAGAGAAGCTAAGCATAAGTATTTTAAAGTTGGATAAGTGGACATGAAAAATGTTTCACAGCTTTCTTAAATTCACAGCAGTCAACAGTGATAAAAGTAAAAATTCCCGGTTTTGTGATAGTTAGGAAAAAATTTTCATGCCTGGTAAATGTGAAAGAAATTCTAGCCTTGAGCTGAAAGAAGCAAAGCAAGATCATCAAAAGGATTAAAATATTTAAAGCTGGAAAATGAGTAGACACGTCCATTTTCTCTGGGTTTTTATTGCGCCCTGTTTTATCTCTCAACTCGGCTCAACTAATTTTCTCAGCATAGGTGGTGTACACATGTAACGTACAAAGTTGAATGCATGCAAAGAAAAAATTAAAAATCTTTTAAAATGTATTCATCCGTTCTTTTCCTCGACTGACTGCTAAAATCGTGTATATTTAAATTAGAAAAACCCATGAAATGTCGTGATGAGCTGAAAAGTCATCAAGAGAGAGAGAGAGACCAAAGAAAAGACAATTGAAATGCCTGATCTCATGAAGCCATAAGAAAAAAACAGCAACAATTTTTGAGCCATGCTCTTGTCAGGAAATTACCTGCGAGTTATTATCATCGTCCTGAATCCTTTGAAAGGTATTTATGCACGATGATTATGATGAAGCTTTTCTACCAACCAAAACAAAAGACTGGATTGAATTGAAAATTGAAATAAAACAAGTCATGTCATGATGGTCGGCATGATGCACCGCAACTGGCATCTTTTCATGAGATAACTTATTTCAATTGTTTTCCATCTTGAAAAAACTGGAAGGGGATCGTAATCAATGCAAAGCCAGAGCTCATGAAGGAGGAAAAAACTTGCCATGGTCTTTCGCCTAATCTCCATCATCAAGCAAAGAGTGAGTGAGTGGCTGGTAGGGTAAGACCAATGAGAAGTTGTTTCTAATGAGCTGAACTCTGTTTCTTATCGAACAAATCATTATGCTTCGCTGAATGAGGAAAGGAAGAATATGTCGACAAACTTATTACGTTGTTTGCATTACATTGGTACATTTGAATTTGAAATAAAAAATCAGAAGGATTGAATGAGTACGAGGTTCGTTTGTACACGCATCCTCTAATTCCCTCCAATCCAATCCACATTGTATGCAATGCAGACCCGTAAATTAATACTGTAATCCGACTGGATTCTGGATATCTTTGGAATAAATTAGCATTTCTTTAGAAATGTGAGATTAATTTATTTCGTTTTCGAGAGTTTCTGTACGCATAAATAAAAGGAGTCAAGGAAAAACATGTTTCATTTCCCCTGAAAGAAAAAAATGCTGACTTGTCCAGGTAATCATTACTGCAATTAAGAGCGTTTCCTCATCTTTCTTTGCCAGAGCCAGAGACGTCCTCCATTTTGAATCATGATGATGATGGTGATGAGAATGATCATTGCATTACATCACTCTCTCCCTGTCAAGGTGAAGGCACCGCGGGCTTAAAATGGAAAATTGATATGCCATCGTCCAAGTCATCATTAAGCCATGTTATTTTAGCTCGAGTCGAACAATCAGTTTCAGACCAGGTTCATTATCTGTTTCCCCTAAAAAATTCACTCATCTTCAGCAACAACGTCATAAGTCTAAACCTGCTTGCATGGACCAGGTCTCTCCCTCCATTAGGCAAGGAACATAAACATATCCAGAACAACAAGAAGAAAAAAATGTACGCACATTATACATTAGTTTTTTTTTTCTTGGAAAATGATGGGAAAAGGGAGGGATTGAATTGAAGAAGATCACAACACAACAGCAGCAGTTTTCTTCATTTTGAAAAAGTCTTTAAACTGTTTTTTTTTAAACTGAGACATGGCTGTCTCTCCAGCTTGATGTATCCATAAAGGACGATGATAATGATAATTTCGTTTCCTCCTTCTGGCTCTGTCGTGGAGAGAAGAGAAGTATTTCTTTTGTAAAACATTCTTCATCTTCTTATTTTGCCGTTGGCATTGTATTTTTTTCGAAAATGAAGGACTCGCAGACTACCCGTTGTTCAGGTTCTTGTGGTTGTGCACCCATAACATAATGTAAAGAATCCAGGGGTGGATGGATGGGAGATGAGATGATTACCTGCGTTTTTTTTTCTTTAGAGGAGGGCGAGGATTATACAAGTAATGATAGTAATGTGGAGGATAAAGATGATGATGTTTGCTTGCAATGACTGAAGTAGAAGAATGAAAACGACGATGATTATGATATAGTCATACACACATGTGTGATGTGCTTGGGAAAACGTATCTCGAGTCCACCTAATCCAGTTCTAAAGCAAATCATATATATTTTTTACGGGATTTCACCTTTTTTACGATGATGTTATTAAGGTTTGGTTGGGGTGATGCTGCATGCACAGGAAAAATAATGATCATCTCATCTCTTCTCTAGAGTATCTAATTTTCTTCCTCGAGGGAGCAAGAAAGAGCAGCCATAGAGCACCATTTGGATCGTGAAAATGGTTAATGATTTGTAAAGTTTATTCTCACTTCAATAAAAAGAGCTCTGTTTGACTGATATAATTTTACTTCTTTGTTCGTGGAAGGATATGAGTGCAAATTGGAAGAAGACGACGAGAACAGATACTTGCTTAACAGATGTGGAGATTCTTATTGGTGGAGGAATCCTGAAGGAAATATTCTCGGAAGGGAAACAACTTACTGAAAATCTGGGAAATGGTGAAGTAAAATGAAGAGTTTTTCATGGAGAAAAAAAAATATGGAAGGGAACGCAAGTAGATGGCGTATTGTGTCACTGATGGAAGATACGATAGCAGAAGAGAAGAATAATGTTAGGCACTTGACATACTTCCATACTTGAGAAATCACGAATGCGCGGTAGGATTTTTTCCTCCAAAAGTCAAGAAATTAAACTTTTAGAGAAGCAATTCGATTATACTATAATACAAAGATGCTTCTTTCCCACAAAGAAAAATTTAAATATTTTGTGGATTATAAAGACACATACAACTTCACGCCTATTAGGACATGACTACGACTGAACTGAACTAATATAGGTTGTCTACCTCCCTCCAAGCTAATTTCCCTGTTTCTTTGTTCAACCACACCACTTTCTTCAGCTTAAAAGGTAAAAAGCAACTGGAAATTATGAATTGCTTTAACTGTATAAAATAAAAATGTAAATTTTTTGTGAAGTAATAATGATGCAGCAACGAAACGAATGGAAGCATCATTACGCATCGCCATCATCATCGTCTCCGTGATGAGATTCTTGTCTTAAATTGGTTGCTCTAAAGCTAAACCTGCTGTCTGGAAAAAAGTGGTTTCATCTTCCTTTGAAAGAGAATATAAAGTATTCGACGGGAGAGACTTAATTTTTCACGCTGTTTCATAAGAGGAAGACGGTAATAAAGTTGAAGCAATTGTGACTAAAACGATTCCTGTGTTATTCCATTCTAGTTGAGAACAGTATTCGCTTGACAATGAAAAACAGTTCATATGAAAAAGAATATCATGATGTAAATAGCAAGTTTTGGATTAATAGTGTTGTTATACTTTGTACAGACACCCATATTGCCTGCATATTTTATGTATCTAATTTTGTTTCCAGAAATTAATATTAGAAAACCTCTCTTTGAAAAAATGAATACAGATTACTCAATCAAAAATATGCGTACGTATTTTGATATACTATAAATAAATTCCTCAAGCTTTTCTTCTTCGCGACTTCCTCGTAAGTTGGGGTTTTCCGTTTTCCAGACTAAAAAAAATTATTACGTTCTTTTCTAACTTCTATTTTGAAAGTTTTAAACAATTTAGCGCATTTTTATACAACAAATGGCCAAACATTATCATTTACAGAACTGTGACTCTATGTTCCAATGTAATACAATTGATTTTTTTCCACATGAAATAATGAGATAGTTTTGTACTGCAATCTTTTTTCATATGCTAGTATTTTCTTACCTGTGTTTAAAATTGAACCACCACTACACGATTTCAATTCGAATACATTTTCTCGGCCGCAGAAAGTCGTGACTCGGCACTTCAAAAGGAATTACAATTTATTATTCACGTATGCAGTAATCGTAATAACGTAATGTATTTATTTTGACTGTGTATTATTGTCTATGCGGGTAGTAAAATATCGTGGGTTTTGTATTCACCAACACCATCATCATCAGCGCAACAGTGAAGAAGTTACTCGCTTCATATGATGATTTCCCATAATCATCATTATTATTATCGCAGTTTCAGTTATTCAACCATTATCATTAATTTTATGGGGTCTGCATAGCTTTAACGTAAAATGTTTCATAGATTGATTCGTTTTCTTTCTTAGTCCATAAACAAACACATTTATTTTTTTGAATTGCAATTCAAAATCAAAACTGCAATTGACTGAAAAAGCAGGACTACTATATAGTGCTACTCTTATATTTCTTTAACTGGAATGTTAAGGCAAGGTAAAAAAAAAGAACTAGAAGATATCAAATTGCACTTTGTTTCGTCGACGAAAAATGCAATGCATGAGTGACCTTTTGGTCACAGAATTCAGAAAGCAATCATTTCCACCATACTAATAAAAAATAAAAACAAGTATTCATCATCGTCGAGTTGCCCCGAGCACAATTCTTGCTCACAAGGGAAGGGTCAGATATGATCAACTTACTATAGTATAATACAATCAAAAGATTTAGCCCGTGTACTTCTACTTTTTCTATGTTTACCCAAAAATGCACTAAAATTATACAAATTAAATCTACTCAGTCTTTTTACAGTTTTAGTTTCAGAACCTTCTTATACGGAAGTTTCTAGATTTTAAATGCTTTCTATACCTTATGTGTAGATAATGTTTATGTTTGTTGGACGAATTTAAATTCTAAGGTGCAAAAATGTAATCACATCATACACTTACCATTTGTAACGTTTTCTTATTGTTCCTATTTTTTTAAATTTTACATTTTGTCTCGATTTTTCTCGGAAACTATTTTTCAAGTTAAATGACACTATAATGACAATTTTCGCAAGTGAATATAAATCTTCTCCGAGCGAGTGTGACAAACACACAAGTCACGATTTTATTCAGGATATGAAATGATTGCATTGCACTCTTGCATAGCAAGAAGATAAAGTTGAGCTATAAAGAACACGAGAATTCTATATTTATTTGAAGTAATACCAGTTTCATTTCATTGTTGTGATTACTACAGACACTACATACTATACATCCTTCAATTGTCAACTCAATTAAATAGCAATCTGAAATACAAGTATGAGTTGTCACCAAAGAGGATGTTTTAACCCTTCTTTATTTTTTCGGGGAATAAAAGAAATCATTATGGGCTTACGACGTGAGTTTGTCAGTTTAAATAGACTCGCTCAATCTATTAAATCGTGATGCGATTGCGAGGCAAATGATTGCTATAGTACTTTTTGAAGAGGAGAATCGTGATTCCTGTTCCTCATGGTGCGCTTAAATACTATGACTTTAGGTAAGTACACGAGGGATGTTATTACGGCAGATGAGCTAATTTAAAGGCAAAGCCGAGCCAGCAAGATCAAACCCTAAACCAGCCCACACACAAACATCGCGTCATTTGGAAAAATGCTGCCTTCTCAATGGAAATTTACATTTCGTCTATTTAATTCAATTGAAATGAAATCCTGAGAAGTAAGAAAAAATCATGATGATGTTCATGTTGATCATCATCGTCATCATGATTGAGGAATGAAGATGAGCCGTCTAAGAATTTTCTGTAGGCACCTGGCTGAATCGATTGATGATTGCCTACTTCGCCTATGTAACATTTTAGCCATCATTTCCTGAGAAAAAGAATTTAATTAGAAGATGTGCGTCTTTCAAAAAGACTAAGAACATTCACAAAGAACGTTTCCAATCTGGAATCTACACAAATACCTACTTAAGAAATGCGAAAAGAAAGGATATACTAAATGAACGATCCCTCAGACTCATTGTCAGACGGAAGATGTGGTTCTCCGCTCACGTCTTCCAAATAAACAATTATCGAGTTCCCTTCAAAGGAAAAATGTGATGAGCAAGCATGTGGTTGTGCACCATGATGATGAAGATGGTGATGATAATGATGATATTGCTAAAAAAAATGAAGACGCCTTTTACGTAGCGAACAATAATAATATTGTTATTACAATGCTTATGTTAATCTACAACAATAAACAAGTAGTGCTGATATAATGATTTCGATCTGAATTCCCTCGCCAAGATTATGAGATGAGGTTGTCTTCATCCTTCTCCCAGGATAATAATAATATTACCGTCTATGGCTATAGCTCAATCACAATCACCACAGATGAGCCAACCACCACACGACTCGACTCGACTATCTCGAAAAATGAAACAATGATTTTATTTAACATTTTTGGTGGTCCGATGACAATGCAATTTAATATGTTTTCCCATAGTCAGACCAGTTGACAATGCGTACACTGTTTAATGTCAGAATTTGTTGTGAAAGATGGATGGATTTTGATACGACAACAATGTAAAGTAAGCAAATGATGATGATGATCATCAGTATCATCATCACAGTGATTTGATAGAAAGAGGAGCTTTTGCACCAACACCACCATACAAGGCAAAGAGAAATATGCTAATGTACATCATCTACCATTCTAATCTTTTTTCTTCGAGAAGAAAAGCTATTTTTCTTAATCGTTTTTTACTCCTCGGCGTACTTGGACTTGGAGTGAGTGAGTAGTGGTTGGTGGAGGTAAGCAAACAGAATAATTTAGTACCTGCGATGCCAGTATGAAGTCTGATGATATTAATGATTATGATGATAGCTCACTGACAGCGAAGAAATTTNCCTTTTTCTTCGAGAAGAAAAGCTATTTTTCTTAATCGTTTTTTACTCCTCGGCGTACTTGGACTTGGAGTGAGTGAGTAGTGGTTGGTGGAGGTAAGCAAACAGAATAATTTAGTACCTGCGATGCCAGTATGAAGTCTGATGATATTAATGATTATGATGATAGCTCACTGACAGCGAAGAAATTTCGCGAATAACTCAATAGCCTCAAAAGAAGAGAGAGAAGAAAGATTAGGATCTGCTGGGAGTAAGACACTAGGAACCACACTGCCTACGCGTACTGTAAATAATTATGGGATTTTGTATACGAAAGAAAATTGAGAAGCGCATAGACTTTATTATTGTATTTATTTCTAAGACTTTCTTGTCTCAACTTTTAATTAAAGTGAAATGACCGGCCGTGTTAATAACGACGATGACGACTAAGAAAAGGCTGAAAGCATTTTCACTGACTAGGTTTACTTATTGGAGTTGCGGGGAAAATATGTAATTACTTTTTCTTTAGCTTGGATAAAACTTGATTTTGGTTTGGGATTTTATATTTGCATATACTTTACCCTAAACCCTGAGATAATGTTTTAAGTTTCCTAATCTTTACTTTTCTAGGATTGGGGCACCTCTTCTTAGATTCAGTTTTGGCATCTCAATTCAAAGTCTGGCTCTTGAAAATTATTAGACCTAAAAACAATATGAAATGAAAAATATTACTGCTATTCTTTTAAAAATCATAATTATATTTCAATCGGTAAAAATAAGCATAAAAGCAAGTTGGCTAAAGATTGGTGAAAATCAAAAAATAATTGAAATTGCAATCATTAACACATGGTGTCGTATTTTAACTGTTTCGCATTTTTAGTATTTACATACTGCGGATAAAATTCAACAATCGTAGACAATCATGCAAAAATCATTTTTTAATTCGTCTTAGTGCACTGTTTATTCAGCGAATCTCCAAACTCACATTGTCTGGGCATTTTTAAAGAAGAAATATTGTAAATCATCAAGTTTAAGCGTGCAGAATTATTTCCCTCCTCCTACGTAATAAACATTTGCAAAATATGGCCTCGTTAATACATAAGATCTGCTCATGCAATTCTTATGTCCACTTATATATGTATGTAGTTATTTCAGCTCTTAATAATGTCTTTTCTTTTTTCAATTTTGTATCTCACATTCGCATCACCATTAAATTCTAGGTAGTTGGTCATGTTCGTTCATGCCCCCGTCCTGTCTTTCCCCTATTCCCACATCTGGCCATTTCAATACCTCACGTCTAATTTTCTCTAAAAAATGTTAACAGAGTTATAGTCTTGTAGCTGTTTTAATGTGATGTGTAAACAATAAAAAATACACAAATGTTTGAGTTGTGTTGGATTATATCATCATGATCAATCCATCTACAACAACGTAACGTAAACATACCTATTTTCTACGGAGCCATTATCATCAGTCAACAACAAAGAAAGGAAAGAGGTAGAAAATGAACACAACACACGGCCATTATGAATTTTTAGACGTAGATGATATGCTTTAGCATGATAAACAAACTAGTGTGGAGTCTTGGGGAGTTGATTATGCCTTTTTATGGGGTTCGTGGATCGTTGGTTGCTGGATATACGAGTATATGAATATGAAGATATGAAATGTGCCTCCAGAGGATATTCTTTATGCCCCCTGTGCATCTGCTAAATTATTTATGAATATGGGAATAAGTAATAAACATATTTTAAAATCCTACTATATTTACAACAGCGTACCAGGTCCTAAGTTTTAGGGGAAAGAAATTAGTACCTGGACCAGGAGCATATAAAACCATGAAGTATAAATAGTAAGTAACAAGGTGCCAAATTAAACAGAAATAACTTTTGCTTGCTAAACTGTAGTCTGCTTCAAAATCAGTTATGTATTTCAATAACAGTAATAAAAGACATTGGAATTTAAGGTCTCCAGAAAGCAGTACAAAAGTGATATCAGTTAGTCAGTGAGTTATCAGTCAGTGCAGATCGTTATAATTTCCATACGTTTTAAAACATGGAGATAAATGAATCCTCTTGGATGTTTGTATTAAATATTGGACATACATCTTATCGGTTACGTCAAAAGCTTCGTTTAAAACTTTTGTTTTCCTAGTACACATTTTCAATATAAAATCATGCTAAAATCAAATATAACAATTCAAAGTCAACTCCATATATTCTTTTAAACATTGTCCACAAACGTAATTCAGTTTATNAACAATTCAAAGTCAACTCCATATATTCTTTTAAACATTGTCCACAAACGTAATTCAGTTTATTGAAACGTAAATGTAAGCCGGATGGAAATAGATAATGCCATCACATAATCATCATCCGTATCATCCAACCATGACTTTTGTAGGTTTGGCCGTTGCTTCTTATTTTACCAAAGGAATACAACTGTTTTAATACCAAACTATTCAAAGCTTTACTCACGGATAAATCGCATCCAATCTGCCAAGCGAAGCAAACTCCGGTTTTTTCATTATCATCATATCATCATCCACCGTAGCGAATGTGGTGATGTGTGATCTGATCCCGAAATGATCTCTTCACATTCAATTCACAATATTGTTCTGTCTTGTCACGAACCAAACTCGAAATGCAAAAAAAAAGTTGATGCCAACTTTAACAATGAGATGATACAGCTTTATGTGTCTATCCACCCTTATACACAAACAATGAATCCATCCTTTTATCTATTTTTTTACTTCACCTTTTTCAACAAAAAAGAGTCTTAACTTTTACAGATAGCATTATTGCATGCATACATGAAATGTGGTGTGTGATGGCTTAACATTTAGAGGAAAAATGAATTAAGCATTCATTCACTCCACTTTATACGAAATAATAATAACAATGCCTGATGGGATAGGAGATAATTACACACAGCAAAAAAAGCGCATCTGCCATGCCATCATAATAGCACAATATAGCGCATCACATCACATAATGTTTATTATTACGTTATCTAAATCATGATTAGAGGAAGAAAATTGAAACAGCTCTGCTAAAAAAAAAGAATTAGGAGGACAAAACAACAGGAGGACGAAGCCTATTTAGCATAGCCTAAAGGTTTCAAAGGGAAAAAAGGTTACAACGAAAGTAAGCTAACTGATCCGCAAAATCTTCCGTTGAAAGCAGTTCAGAGAAGCACGAACATTCTGTCTACATTTTTTAGAGCAGTGGGAAGATTTTCCACATCCGTTTTTCAAAATTCCATGCGTCTCACTAGTCTATGCATGGTCTTTGTAATAATATCATTATTGCTCCTTTGTAGGTACAAATGTAATGCCTTCCAATGTTCTTAATTCAAAACTCTGTGGCTCTCTGTACTTCGTCATTATAATCAACAACAATACTTAATTCTTGTTGTTACTCCTTTCATTACAGTGCTCAGTGTTCATCACATTATCTATGTAACGCGAACGACGTCTAAAGTTCATGTACGTGCTACAAATATAACGCAACGTAGCACAACATACAATTTTATATTTTCCGTTGTAGTCTAGTCAAAATAGCTGTTATTATGTTACACGAAAGCATATTATGATACATCACAAGAAAAATGCCGCAACTTTTACAGATGGATTGCAAAATTTAAAAAAAAACTGAAGTGCAAAAAAAAATCTATTCAGCTTGAGTCTTTAAGATGCAAAAGATTTATTTATTTTTCTCTAGCTTTCTTTACTAAATTTGAATGAATGTATCTTATTGTATTATAAAATGTAATGCCTTCCAATGTTCTTAATTCAAAACTCTGTAGCTCTCTGTTCTTCGTCATTATAATCAACAACAATACTTAATTCTTGTTGTTACTCCTTTCATTACAGTGCTCAGTGTTCATCACATTATCTATGTAACGCGAACAACGTCTAAAGTTCATGTACGTGCTACAATACAAATATAACGCGACGTAGCACAACATACAATTTTATATTTTCCGTTGTAGTCTAGTCAAAATAGCTGTTATTATATTACACGAAAGCATATTATGATACATCACAAGAAAAATGCCGCAACTTTTACAGATGGATTGCAAAATTTAAAAAAAACTGAAGTGCAAAAAAAATCTATTCAGCTTGAGTCTTTAAGATACAAAAGATTTATTTATTTTTCTCTAGCTTTCTTTACTAAATTTGAATGAATGTATCTTATTGTATTATAGTGATGGTATGAGTATGAGACCTGGGTGAAAGAAGATATAAAAATGATTGTCTTCATTGTAGTCAGTAATCAACTTGTATGTATCTTTTTTTGGATGATCATAATGATTGTTTGTGCACATCTGCCATCATAAAATAGAGGATGCTGTCAACCGCAGTGGCTGAAAGGAAAATAAAACATTTTTTGCTTTTAAATAAAGATATGTGAGTTATAGCTTTTTACTCGAGGGGAAAATGCCATTCCCTTTGAATAGTTTTTAAAAATATTCTCACTTGGGGACATCAACTTTGAAAATATGCATACAAAAGCTTATGATCCATCACAAAACAGATTCTTTTAGTTT